>CAUYPK010040825.1:0-12178 GCA_963574355.1 Loris lydekkerianus | reverse complement strand
TTGTACTCACGGTTGCCGGCGTGATTAGGTTGATCGAACACACGCAGCCACTTGCCAGTTTTCCACTGTTTTTGTCTTCCTCCTGGGGTCCAGAAGTCCCTTGCTGGCTCTCTGTGTCCTCAAAGGGATGATTGTAGGCAGAGCCCACCGGCCAGAGATGTCTGGAGTCTTGTCTCCCCAGATTCGCCAGGCCCAGTTACAGGGAAGCTTTTACTCAGCTGCCATCTTTAATCCCTCTCCTTAATTTAAATTTCAAATTGTTCATTTCTATTATATAAAAATACAATTGAATTTTGATTATCTTGTACTCTGAAATTTGCTAAACACACTCATTAGTAATGATTTTTTTTTATAAATCATGTAAAATTTTCTACCTAGATTATTTTACTATAAGCAACAAGGAGAAAGCGGGCCTCATCTTCCACATTTTGCTTGGAAATTTCCCCACAAATGTGCAAGTTTCTCACACTTTCTATCTCACACCCAACACAAGAACACTATTTTCCAAAGAACTTTGCTACTTTTTAACAAGGAGTATTTTTCCTCTAGTGTCCACTAACATGCTTCTCATTTCTTTTTATTTCCTAGCACTTTTTTTTCCAGATTAGTATGAGGGTCCAAACAATTGCATTACAATATTTGCACTTGTTAGGTTAAGGTTCCTGTTGTAGTTGTGCCCTGAACCCAGGAGGTGTGTTGTATACCCTGACATTATGCTCGTGAGATGGGAGCACCCCAATCTCTCTCCCTCTTGGGGGTGTGTTGTATACCCTGACATTATGCTCGTGAGATGGGAGCACACCAATCTCTCTCCCTCTTCCCCTCTCCCCCTTCCTCCCACCTTGAAAATAGGGTTTTTTCTCTTGTGTGGACATGTATTGGTTGGTCTGCAGGCTTTATACTTGTATTGAACACATTGGATACTTGCTTTTCCATTCTTGTGATACTTTACTAAAGAGAATGTTCTCCAACTCTATCCAGGAAAATAGGAAAGATGTAAAGTCTCCATCTTTTTATGGACAAATAGTATTCCGTGGAATACATACACCAGAGTTTGTTAATCCATTCACGAGTTGATGGACACTTTAGTTGTTTCCTCATCTTGGCAATTATAAGTTGATGTGCTTCTCATTTCTGTCTGAGATCTCACCTGATCACTTTTATTATTCATGTTTCTGGCAACATTCTGTCCCTGATGCTGTAAATATTCTCTAAAACAATGAAGTGTTCTCTACACCTTGCCTCACTTCCTTCTGACCCTTCATCCAAACTGCCTTTAATCTGGATTCCTATAAACCTTCCATTTTTAGTTAATTTTTGGTTAAACTGTGAAGTAAAAGTAAAGGTTCATTGTTTTGCATGTGGATATCAAGTTGTCTCAACAATCATTGTGAAAAGACCAACCTGAGTTCATTGTCTTGGCACCTTGTGGAAATCAGTTGACCATCCCATGAACATGGGTTATCTTTATATTTATTTAATTTCTTTCAGCAATGTTTTGTAGTGTTCAGTGTATAAGTCAGATACTTCTTTTGTAATACTTACTCACCTTTAATGTCCATATTTCTACCAACCATATCTTCAAGGAAATCTGGAATTTTTCTATCATAAATCCTAAATTTTTTTAGCCTCTACCCATTACTGAATTCCAAAGCCACTTCTGCATTTTCAGGTATTTGTTAGAGTAGCCCCCCCACTTCTTGGCATCAAAGTATCAGAGTTTAACAGAGAAACAGAACAAATAGGATATATATGTTTTATAAATATAAATATATACTTTTTTTTGCTCAATAGCCAATGTTTGAAAACCATTGGTTATTTCCAATGAGAAGGCTAATTTGATCCCCTTTAGTCTATCTCCCTAAACTTTTAACCTCAGTTTCTGCATTTGTAAAGTGAAAATGTAAAAATAATAAAATTATTTAATAAGGCTATTGTAATGAAAATATAATAATAATAAAATTATTTAATGAGACTTATAAAATTATCTAATGAGGCTATTTATATTTATTTATGTTATATATGATATAATGTGACTTACATCAAAAAGTTAGGCCATCTATAAAGTGTGGTCAGTACTAGCACACAAGAGCAGATTTTCCTCTACTTTGGTTCTGTGGATACTATATCTTACTTTTGAGCCTCTGGCTCTTGTTTCTAGTGACAGCTACTATATTAGTTTATAATATTATTAATAATCAACAGATGAACCACTGGTTAGATGTACATTCTATTTCTAAAATGCATCCTCATCTTCCCCAGCCAGAATTCACTTCAGTGGTAACCGGTCTATTGCAGTTTCTTCATGCTTTTTCTGAATTACAGTGAAAATAGTTTTCTATCATATTCTTCCTTTTTGTTAGCCTCATATGCTAATATCAGCACATATTTAAATTGTCATCTATCTTATTGTGTTTAGAAACAAGAGCACGAATTTATTAAAAACATGTGCCTTCTGCATCCTGTAATCATCGTGTTTTTCTTTTGCTTTCCTATCATCATCCCTTCATTTGGGAAAAAAAAAAAAGTTCTGTAGAATATTTGCTTTCTTTTTTTAATGCAGTCTCTTTTGCTAGAGCACACAGACACCTACTTCTGCAATGACAATTAGTTGGCATGTGATTGTCACACATGGAAATAGCCCTGTACTCCAGTATTTCCTTTAGTTTGTACATGAATTTTCTTGGCTTAAGAAGTCAGGTTAATGGAGTGGAATTATAATCTCCAGCAAAATAGAAAAATCCACAGGTTGGTGTCTCTTCCACGGAGTGGTGCAGGCCAATTTGTAGCATATAGCAGGGTTCACTGTCTCACCCCCCCCCCCCACCCCCCATTGCCGACTACTGCTGAGAGCTCCTCTCCTCTTTCTTGCTTGGGCTTTACGTAACACGTTTCACTCTGACATTCTTCTTAATAACATCCATGTGGCAGCCCCCAGCCACACTGTGCTTCTCACCTGGGTGGTCCACCTTATCTCCCCAGGTCCCAGTTATTGTTTTTGTTTGTACTCTAGTTATACAGTTTCATAGGTTTAAAGTGCTACATCGTTGCTGCAATTTTCTCATAAGTTTCTTTTTTATAGTGCATGATTTTGCGGAATATGAGTTTTTTTGAGATTACACATATTGCATTACAGTAGAAACAATTTTTCTGTATTATTGGAAATCCTTTCTCTCAAATGTCTTCCTTCATTTACTTTGTACAAATGTATGAAAGTAAAATGATGTAGTTCTGACTTGCTGTTTTTGTGGGTTGAGGTAGAAACTTCAAGAAGTTCAAGCCAAAAAACCAAAAATGGTAACAGAAGCAGACACGTCTCATGGATCTCACCCCAATTATTTGTACATTAGAGATCCATATATTGAGAAAGTTGCGTTAGCATGTAAAGAAACATATTGAAGGGAATTAATTTAGAAAATAAAAAAGATTTTAAAATTTCCGATATAAAGTAAAACAGATTCAATGTGTATTTATTTCTTTAGAGACAGAGTCTCACTTTGTTACTCCTGGTAGAGTGCCATGGCATCATAGCTCACAGCAACCTCAAACTCTTGGGCTCAAGTGAATCTCTTGCCTCAGCCTTTCAAGTACTTGGGACTATAGGTATCTGCCACAATTCCTGGCTATTTTTAGAGATGGGGTCTTGCTTTTGCTGAGGCTGGTCTCAAACTCCTGAGCTCAAGAATTCCACCTGCCTCAGCCTTCTAGAGTGCTAGCAAAAAATGTATATGTCTTTAAAAATGCAATTAGATAGTAGGCCACCCTGGCAGGTTCCTATAATCCAAGCTACTGGAAAGAGAAGGCTGAGGCAGAAGGATTGTTGGAGCCCAGGAGTTCAAGGCCAGGCTGGACAACACAGCAAGACCCCATCTCTGTTTTTAAAGAACGGCATTAGAACCTCTTTTCTGAGACACATATCTAAATTTCCGCTCTGTCCAACTGATAATCTGTTACACTTATGTGGCAATTATTTTAATCACATGAGCATTTAAGAGAGTGAGAATTCACTGAGGAATGAGATAAGGGATATTTGGGGACCATAAGGAGGAGAGACTTTGATAGTTTTAAAATTTGTTTTGTCTTCATATGCCACAACATATAAAAGGCACAAGGGCATACAACAGTGAAAGCCTTCCTCTGTTCCGTCTCTGGCTCCTCTTCTGAAGCTAGAGTGACTCTGATGCCCCATGCTCAAGAAAACTAGCCCACACTTTAAAAAAAAATGACAAAAGTGACTCTATCATACACATTACCAAGCACTTTGCCTTTTTCATTTAATAAATATTTTTCAAGAAAGGTGACAGAAGAGTTTGGGTCAGTGGGCCCTGGACACCACTTGGATACCTAGAGAGAAGCAGCTGCAGAGGGAAGGGCCAGGGGAAGGACCTGCTCTGCGTTTGGGGTGCGTCTCTGAAGACCACTGTGGTGCTATACAATTCCATAGTTGCAACGTGCCCAAAATGCCAAACCTAGGCGACCTGGAGGGTCAGGGTAGCGAGGGACAGGGGAGAGGGCAGAGCCACAGCTGCCGCCTACATGCGTGTTCACACGGGTGCTGTTCTGGGTTTCTGCAGGGTCCTCACACCGGGACCCTGAAGACCCAGGTCCGGCGCTGACTCCTGGCAGCATCCTCCCCGCCTGGCACCTGCCTGAGATGCGGGAGATGAGGAACCAAGGTGGGGCCTGCTGCTCAGACCTCTGTTTAAAATCTGCCTGTTTCTTCTCTTCTCCTCCTTCATGACGTCCTGGAAACTGTTCTCTCTTTCATGTTTATTGTTTTATTTTACTTTACTTTACTTTACTTTTTACTTTACTTTTTACTTTACTTTACTTTATTTTATTTTACTTTTTTGCAGTTTTTGTCCGGGGCTGGGTTTGAACCTGCCATCTCCAGAAATATGGAGTCGGTGCCCCACCCCCTTGTGCCACAAGAGCTGCCCACTCTCTTTCATGTTTACAACTTCCACCACCCTCTCTCTCTGCTGGGAATTTCTTCCCTCGCCACAGATGGCTGTGGCTCTTTCCCTCCCAGTGCTCCTAAGTTGTGAGCAAGAATGATCTTCCCACTCCAGGGTTTCAATGCCAATCCTGCAAACGGGGGGAAACTGCGAGGTTCAACTCCCACCTGAAGTCGCCGTATCACCATCCAGGCTGTCCCCGGTCCCTGGGCCCCACCCAGAGCAAGGTGGAACCACAACATACACGCTCACAAATTCATACCAGTGATGAAACAGAAATGCAAAATATGTACAATCATGAATCCATACCCGTGATGAACACAAATGCGAGACATGCACACTCACGAATCCATACCCGTGATGAAACAGAAATGCGAGACATGCACACTCACAAATCCATACCTATGATGCAACAGAAATGCGAGACATGCACACTCACGAATCCATACAAGTGATGAAACAGAAATGCGAGACATGTACTCTCACGAATTCATACCCGTGATGAAACAGAAATACAAAATATGCACACTCACGAATCCATACCAGTAATGAAACAGAAATGCGAGACATGCACACTCACGAATCCATACCAGTGATGAAACAGAAATGCGAGACATGCACACTCACGAATCCATACCAGTGATGAAACAGAAATGGAGACATGCATACTCCCGAGTCCATACCCGTGATGAAACAGAAATGCGAGACATGCACACTCACGAATCCATACATATGATGCAACAGAAATGTGAGACATGCACACTCACGAATCCATACCAGTGATGAAACAGAAATGGAGACATGCATACTCCCGAGTCCATACCCGTGATGAAACAGAAATGCAGTCCAGGAGGATAGAGGGGTGGGGAGCAGGAACATTTATAAGTTCTCATTTTAGGAGGAGGCTTTTGAGCAGGGCGGGTGAGTGGAAGGATCTTACCTCACGTCCACAATGCAAGGGTACATTTCAAAACAACTAAGAAGATACTATAAATGTCGTACCTTACAAATAAGTAAGTGAGGCGATGATTATGTTAATTGGTTTGATTTAAGCATTCCACATTGTATATCAAATTCCATAAATGTAAAGAGTTACGATTTAATAAAAATTTACTTTAAAAATACAGACCGTAAAAATAAGTAAAAGAAAAATAAATTATATTTATTAAAAATAAATACATCTACCTGGGAAGGAGAGCGGAGGAGTCCTGTGGTTCCAGCCCCGCACTTGGCACTTCCTCCTGTCCTCCGTCCCCTCCACTCCCCACGCTCCGCCAGCTGAGGCGCTTGTAGATCAGGTTACCCTCATCTCGGGTATCTGTGTAACTTGCTTTCCTTCTCCCATCTGACCGCCAAGACTCTCCAATATGATTAACAAATAGGCAAACGTTTCACGTCCTCCCTTCCTGGTCCCAGTCCGGCTGAAGCCCCTGACTGCACAGTGTGACATCTGTCATTTCTACCAGCCGATGAATAATTTGGCTGCTTTGGTGGATAGATGCTTCTTTGGAATATTTAAACACAGATGCTTGATTTTGTCTTATCTTTTTCTCTCTCCTTTTCCTTACAAATAGCTGATAATTTCCCTAGTGTCACGCATATATATCATATAGAAATTAAAAAGCTTGTTTATATTCCAGATAACCCGTGTAGTTACCGACTATGATAACTAGGTAATCTTTATGAAGCCATTACTGTATAATTTTCTTTTTTTTTTTCATTTTTTCATTTTATTATTTATTTATTTATTTATTTATTTTTATTGTTAAATCATAGCTGTGTACATTTATGCAATCAAGGGGTACAATGTGCTGGTTTCATATATAATCCGAATACTGTATGATTTTCTAATCTCACTTTTACAGTAATGAGTATTATACCATCATCTACATAATGCCTTCTTGATTTTATTTGCTAGATATGAGTAAAAACTTAGTGGCATTTATGTTAAAACATTTCATGTGTTCTCATTCTATGACCAGGCTTTTATAAAGTCTCTTTCCTGTGAGAATCTGATTTCCAAGTAGAAGGAATATTCTCCCTAATTCTTACTAAGAATAGTCTGACTGGTAATACATATAATGTGAATATGTCACGGGCAAGTGTTATGGAAGAGATAAACAGAGAATAAAATATTTTAGATAATCACAAAGTAGCTTTTCTGCAGCTGGGGCAATTGGGCCTTGTGTCTCTGATTTAATAAAAATAAGCAACTGTTTCAAGTCATTTGATTAGTTGTGTACTGAATCATTGGATTTGAGGATGAAAACCCTGCATTTGTGTTCTCGTTCCGTGTCCTTTCATGGTCAAATTCCTAAACTGCAGTTCCCTCATCTACCAAATGAGGACTGTTTGTACCTCATTTTATATTTATTCATCATCAGGCACTATTACTCATTGCATGTTTAAGAGCACAGTCTGAGGAGCCAGACTCTATGGGTTTGAACTGTGTAGTCTTGAACTCTGTCTAAAGGGACTAAAAATATCTACGCCTTTGTTTTATCATCTACAAATGGGAATAATTATAGTACCTTACTCAAAGGTTGTTGTGAGGATTAAAGTTAATTACTGCTATAAAATACTTAGGGCTCTGGGAAATAGTAAGTGCTTAGCAAAAATTAGCTATATTAATTATTGTATATTGGGTGTAAGCGTTGTATCCTGATATGTTTTCTGATTTTTGGTTCACATATTTATTTAATGGAATTATTTTCCACAGATCTAGTCAGGTTTTATAATATAAAGCAAGTGAATACTAAGTAGGGGCCTGATTTTGATGTCTCCTACCACTAATTTATTCATATCTAACTATTATATGGACACAATTATTATCCACCCTCTTCGTACTTGTTTTGAAGGCAGGGAATACTTTTGTCTTTGGGTATCAAGTAGTGCTTAGAAGTCTGCCTTGTTAGTAATAAGTGTTCAAGCTTAATCAATATTTCTTGACTCTGTGAAATCGGTTGCCAGTTTTAGAAGGAACACTAGAAGCAAACCAACTGGCTCAAATCATTGCAGGAAGGGATCAAAGACAATCTCAAAGGTGAATTCTGTAATAAAGAGGAATTTGTAGAAAGAAATGGAGTTTAATATAAACTCAACTTGTGAACTTCAAAGGTGCTATTATACAACTGATGGAAGGGTGTGGGATCCAGCTTTATCCCTGGAGTCACATTATGTTGAGTATGATCTTAGGCATGTGACGTTGACATCATCAAACCTCTCTTTCCCCATCTGTAAAGCAAAGACCATAATATCTCCTCCTCCTATTTCACAGAGACACTTAAAATTGTCAACACAGGTCATATATAGGGAAGCACTTTGTTAGCTATAAGATTAATGTACAAATATTAGGGTCATTGATATTCTGAGAGGCAAGCTCATGATTATAAAGAAACTAACTCTCTCTCTCTCTCTCTCTCTCTCTCTTTCTTTCTCTCTTTCTTTCTCCTGGCACTTTCTTTTCCCCTCCTCTCCCTTCCCCCCGTGCCTCCTCTCCCCTGCCTCTCCCCTCCCTTTCCCCTCTGCTCCTCTCTCCTTTATTTCTTAACTATATTTTAGTAGCTCATTCTTTTTAGCTGGACTAGTCTCAATCTTGTCTATTGAATTCATTTGGAAAATAACAAGGTAGAATTCATTGAACCTTTATAAGAAAAAACTTATTAGGTGACTCAATACTTAATTCCAAAATTTTAACCTTAGAGTAAGAGGGATGTGTATCAGTGGACTGATGCCTTGGTAAGGAGAAAAGGGCCAGACCTGATGGCTCATGCCTGTAATCCTAGCACTTTGGGAGGCTGAGGAAGGTGTATTTCTTCAGCTCAGGAGTTTAAGACCAGCCCAATCAAGTAGTTTTTTCTCTCTAAAAAATAGAAAAAATAGCCAGGGATGGCAGTAGGCACCTATAGTTCCAGCTCCGTGGGAGGCTGAGATAGGAGGATCGCTCAAGCCCAGGTGTGTGAGGCCACTGAGCTAGGCTGACACCACGGCACTCTAGCCTGGGCAACAGAGGGAGACTGTCTCAAAAAAAGAAAAACAAAATGAAAAGGAGGAAGAGCTAACACACCACTCATGGCTTCGTGTAGTCACTCTAATTCTTTTTGTTCTTTTCAGATTGATGTGAGGGTACAAATGCTTAGGTTACATTGTTTTTGTCTCTGAGGTGAAGTTCAAGTTGTAGTTGAGTCCTCCCCCTGTAGTGCGTGCTGAACACCTCACATTGTGCGCACTAGACTGTGGTTCCCGGTGCAATGCTTACGCTCTGGACTTTGGAACTCACTCTAATTCTGTTCAGTCTTCAGGATGACAGCAGATACTCTGCTCTTCTTTCTTACCCTCTTTTTTCTCTCTCTCCTTCTGTCTTCCCCCTTTCTGTTCCTATCCCCAGCCACTACCATAGAAACTGTGTCCAAAGTATAAGGACAAGGGACAAGTGGTGAGCATTCCTGCCTTCAGCCTAGACAATGACCAGGAAGGGTGCTGCTCCAAGCTCTCCAGTAATAAGGAATCAGAAACACTACGTGATTTTTTTTTAATGAAAATCAAAATATGCCAGTAGCTCCAGTAGAAGGAGGAGGAGGAGATTCAGGATGGAGGGAATCAGGGAGGTCACCAAATTCAAACTCTTAATTTTAGTGCAGAGAGACTTCTTGGTGCATTGCCTTGGTGTGCCTGAGAACAGATGTTCTGGAACTCACTTATTGTCCTGGAGTGCTCCCTGGGCCTGAAGCCCAGAGATGTTCCTCTATACTCATCAGAAGGTTGGGTCATTTCTGAAATAGTTACTGCTGAGTCAGTAAAAATGCCCGGGGTGGGCAGCATGGAGGGGGATTCTATGATTAGAAAGTGTTGGGTGATGTGTTCTCTTCTTAATATTAATAGAAATTTGCAGCTACTCGACTCATTCTCAGGGTGATGGGCATCTCTCATTGAGCATTTTCCTGGTGATGACCTTGCACTTAGCCCTTTGCCTGTTTGTCCTATTCCATTCAAGCCCTGTGGTCAGGGGTTATGAGCCATCTGGCTAAGAAGAGGAATACGGTCCGATTCAGGAACAGTTTGCAACTGTGAGGCAGGGCCTGGCTGACTAGTTTAGAGAGGGAAGCCATCGTCCCCCAGCACATGGAAGCTGTTAGTGCTCCGAAGCCCTCTGGTTGTTTGGGGAAAGGCTGAGGGAAAGCACTTAGACCCCTGCTGGACTGATGACTTTAAATGAGCTTCCATGGTCTAGTGGCCAGTGCAAGAGGGTGAAATCTCCAAAGCCCCAGTAAAGAGTGTGTGTGAGAGAGAGAGACAGACAGAGACAGAGAATTTTAAGATGGGAAGGAGATTCAGTTAAACCTCCATAAAGAAAAGGGTTGTTCATCCCTTAATTCATATGAGGAAAGCACAAGAGTCTGTGGACGGGAGGCTGATTTTTGGAGCCCAGGATGCAAGTGGAAGGTGAGCAGAGGAGGCGACAGTGCACTGTGCATTTTACCTTTTCCCTTAGTGAGTCCCCACCACGCTAAGAGCTGAGCTTTTATATTTAGCCTCTGTGTGTGTGTCCCTCTTGTGTACACAACTGGTGATGACATTGACTCTCTTCACAGGAAAGCACTGAGGATTAACTAAGTAATGAGAGCGAATTGGAAAGGTGATGGAGATGCTTGATGAAATTGCTGACAGATTTCTCCCAGTGGGAGAATGCCTCGATGCCCCTTTCATCCGGGACTCACCCACAGCGTGCACCATTCTTGTCTCTGCAGTCTCCTTAGGCTTTCCCCTCGGAACCCTGGCCTCCCAGAAGCTTAGGGCTATTTGTTGAAATGATTCCCCGGTTCTCCTACCAACAAATAGAGGCAGCAGGACTCAATATCCCCCCCAGTCTGGGGAGAAACCAGAGCAGAAATTTGGGCTAAATTATCAGTAATTTGCCCCCATTCCTGCCCCAAGAAAGGCATCTTTTCAAAAATACTGCTTCCCACGTATATATTATAAAACCTTTACAGAGAACAACTCAGTAAAATATACACTGACAATTCTTAGATATGTATATGACCCTTGCCCAAGGAATACCAATTGCATCACATGGCCATGATCTTCTCCCTTAGTTTTCTCGTTTTCACACTATATTGTGCTGTGTTTACAGAGAACTTAACCACTTGTGGACTCGGTAGCAGCCAGTTTCTTCCCCTCATCTACCCACCTGACTGCTGCAGGTCCCAAACGTCTGGTTGCTGATGGGCTCCAGCCTTCTGCTTTTTCTCTAGGTACAGACGTGTTCTGAAATCTATAGCTTTACACAGGACCATGGAAAATGTAGATGTAAATCAGCTTGTGCGACCACAATCCACACTTTGTATTTTACAGATGAGGAATCTGACACTCTTAGAAGACAAGTGGGTTAGTCAAGAAGTTACAGTTCTTTGAGGCCATATAAGAAATGAAAACTGGGCACCTTTCATTCCCATATGGGCTTTTGCCTAGTTATAGAGACTTAAAAGCCTGGGACAAAAACTAGGGAGAAGTAGGGAGAACGTTCATGAACTAGGAAAAGAAGTAATGGTTGTGCCGTGTAGCGTGGTCCTTCAAAATTCACCAGTAGGAGTGTCTGTGGCTTATTCTGTGTAATGTAGAGGGTGTGACCATGTGCCTCAGTGTCTTTGAGGTTTTTATCCAGGATGTACAAGTTATACAATAAAGGCAGGGAATTTTCTTTATCACTCAGCCCTAATATTAGGAGCCCTAATATTTGATTTTCATTAGGGCGTTTGGGGCAGATGCTCTCTATAAACTAAGAAAGCTATTTAAATGCAGATGCTTCTTCTTTTTTTTTTTTTTTTATTAAGTCATAGCTGTGTACATTAATGTGATCATGGGGCACCATACACTAGTTTCATAGACTGTTTGACACATTTTCATCACACTGGTTAACATACCCTTCCTGGCATTTTCTTAGTTATTGTGCTAAGATATTTACATTCCACATTTACTAAGTTTCACATATGCCCTTGTAAGATGCACCGCAGGTGTAATCCCACCAATCCCTCTCCCTTTGCCCACCTCCCTCCTCCCTCCTCCCTCCCCTCCCTTTTCCTCTTCCCCCTATTCTTAGGTTGTAACTGGGTTATAGCTTTCATGTGAAAGCCATAAATTAGTTTCATAGTAGGGCTAAGTACATTGGGTACTTTTTCTTCCATTCTTGAGATACTTTACTAAGAAGAACATGTTCCAGCTCC
>CAUYPK010040824.1:0-51221 GCA_963574355.1 Loris lydekkerianus | reverse complement strand
AAAAAAGAATGAAAGAAAAAGTATCCAATGTACTCAGCCCTAATATGAATCTAATTTTTGGCTTTCATATGAAAGCTATAACCCAGTTATAACCTAAGAATATGGGGAAGGGGGAAAGGGAGGGAGGGAGGGGGAAGGATGGGCGGAGGGAGGGTGGTGATTGGTGGGATTATACCTGCGGTGCATCTTACAAGGGTACATGTGAAACTTAGTAAATGTAGAATATAAATGTCTTAACACAATAACTAAGAAAATGCCAGGAAGGCTGTTAACCAGTATGATGAAAATGTGTCAAACTGTTTATAAAACCAACGTATGGTGCCCCATGATCGCATTAAGGTACACAGCTATGATTTAAAATTAATAAAAAAAAAAAAAAACCATGCACCTGTGGCTCAGTGGGTTCGGCGCCGGCCCCATATACCAAGGGTGGGCAAATTCAAACCCAGCCCCGGCCAAACTGCAACACAAAATAGCCGGGTGTTGTGGCGGGCTCCTGTCGTCCCAGCTACTTGGGAGGCTGAGGCAAGAGAATTGCCTAAGGCCAGGAGTTGGAGGTTGCTGAGAGCTGTAATGCCACAGCACTCTACCGAGGGTGATAAAGTGAGGCTGTGTCTATTAAAAAAAAAAAAAAAAAAAGAGCAAAATTGACTTTTCTATTGTACTCTCTGCATTTATGGACATGGTGATCTTTAAATCCACAACTTTTCAATGCCCTACACCTAAATAATAAGCATAGAACTTACAAGGAGCTAAACATATTTTTCTGCCCAAAAGCCTAATTGAATTTTTTTTTAAACAAAATGTCCTAGAAACATTTCTATCAGACATATTTAACAAATTTTTAACTCCCCTTATATAAAATAAATATTAGGATGCTCAATTATTTAGGTTGAACTATTTATTATGCCAGAGAGTGGTTAAAACGGGACATGTTTAGATGACATCACCTCTCCTCTTCCAGATCAGAAATTTAATCAAATGATTATTTAGCATCTACTCTTTGCAAAGTTCTGTGCTAAGGAAGAAGAAAGAATTATTTCTTGTTACAGAGCAGCCAAAAGTCTCTGTGGGTAACAAAAAAAAACTTTACATGAAAGCAAAATCTAAGGATGATAAGAGGAGTTCAAAGGACTGAGTGATGACTTCCAGGTGGAGAGGAATGAAAATCCATCCTGAGATGTGGGTTTTGAATCGGGCTTAGAGGCTTTGGGTAGATATTCTGTTAGGTAGAAAAGAAAAGGTGAAAAACAAGCGGTTCAAAACGAAGGGGAGAATACAGCTGGAGGCATGATTTATCTGCACTGTCTTTTCCTCTTTGTGATGTTGGTCTTTAAACCCAGGTGCACGTCTGGCCTCAGTGTTGACCCACGTGATGTGCAGGCTGTCACAGAGGGAGCCAGAGCTTCCACTGGGGCCTGTTGTGCAGTTAAGAAAGATAATGTACGTCATGCAAAAGAGGTCTGAGTATAATCATTTGTTCTGGATCTAGTAAAAAGCAGCTTTTGTTTAGTATTTTGTTTCCTACCAGAGATTGCGTTGGAGAATACCTGCCGTGCATATTAAGATACCCACAGCACTGAATTCCCATCACCTGGGTCCTACTAAACATCATGACACGAAGCTACCAGTCCCTGTGTCTGTGCTTGGGCCTCAGGTTCCTTTGCAAAGAATCCCTGCCTTTCCCTCCTTTAGCAATGAGAAGAGATGATTTTCAACATGAGCCAAGAAGTGCTAGTCTCCAAGTCATGTGGAGGAAAGGGAGAAACATATTTCCATTAATTCTTGCAGCCAGCATAGGGCATGACTGAGCACTTGAGCCTGAAGCCGGGCTGCCTGGTTTCACATCCTCACACTAACCTACTTCACACTAGGTGATCTGGGGCAAAGCACTTCATCTCTCTGCTCCGTCATTTTCTATTTAGGGAAACAATGACATTGCCATGTGGAGGGATGCTCACAATTAAATGAGAATCAGAAAACCTTCTGCAGAGAGCCTGGAAGGCAATCAGCCCTAAAGGGATAGGTGTTAATGTAATTACAGTTCAGTGAATGTCTAAGTATGAGCCAGACATCGCATAGAGACAGGTGAAAGGTAGGGACTTTCACATGCATTAATTCAGTTAATCCTCAAAACACCCTGCAAACAAAACAGAATTAGCCCCATTTTACTCACGAGAAAACTGTCTAATGAGGTTAAATAGCATCCCCATGCCTGGGTGACATTGTCCTTACTAGCAGAGATCTTGGAGGCTGCAAATCCTTGTCCATGCCCCGCCTCATGTCTCCCAAAACACTCTTTTTGGCTTGAAGAATCAAACCTGGGCCTCTTGTGTAGAAGGGAAGGATTCCTCTACCACCACCTGCCTCAGCTAGGTGACTTGTGGCCAAGAGGCAGAACAGAAGTGGCCTCAGTGAAACTCCAAGGGAAGTGTCCGCTCCCTGTTTCCTATGACAACCTCCTAAGGAATCACCACTTGGATATTTCTAGTCCCCTGACTTTTCCATTCAAAAATGGACCATCAAAGTGTCGTTTATGATGCTGAGTCAGCAATCGCAGCGTTGTTGTATCTCTTCTTTTGTTACTGGACTGTGGGAGGAGCAATTGAACCTACTCCAACGTAGTAAAATAACAAAGATTCTTCACAGCAGTGTAGTATAAAAACTGTCTTCTCCACTTCATTGTATTAACATAAGGTTTTTGAGCACTTGCACGTTCATCCTTTCCCAGGAGCCAGTCCAGTAAAATATTCAATAAATGTGTATTAAGTAAAAATAAAAATGCATCTTCCCTGCACTGCTAAGTTAGTTTGAAAATTGCCATGGGTTTATCTAAGGGTTGGGTCCAGTGACATCTGAGAATGTTTTAGCGATCAAGTAACGGCCCGGACAAAGCCAAGGTGCTCACCCTTGAGACAGAGGGAGTCCTGTAACACACCCTTGAACTTGGGGCTGGGGGAGTGAGTGCCTTAATGCCATCACGCTGGGGCTGATAATGTCCTTTGGAGCCCCCCGCTGCCTGGGGTTGGAGCCACGGTTACTCCTGGCTCCTGCTACAGCCTCGTTTATCCCAGCCAATAACATGGTTGAATGAGATGGAAAGAAACAAGTGTTTTCCTCAGATAATGTCCCACACACAATAAATAGATGTGAAGGCCGAAGGCAACCTGAACAAAAGGGACAGAGGTAGTCAGGGGGGTTGCCTGTGTACTGGCTGCAGGAAAACACACTAGGAATAATCCAACATTTGGCAACAAACAATTTTCAAAAACTGTTCCCCAAGGACCACACATGCATATTAAAGAGTTTATAGGGACCCAGAGGTAGTTAGTGCCGCATTGAATCCTCTCGGCAACGAGCAAGTACGTACCATGCACGAGTCCACGGTGCCCGCCTCATAGCCGGCGCAGATCATCCGGCTGGTGATGGTCTTCATGTCAAAGTAGGACTGACACTGCTCCAGGGAGATGATGCGGACCTCTCCCTCCTGCAGCTTAAAAGGCACTGGAATACAAAGAAGGGGAAGAAATACACAAAACAATAAAATGACCCCAAAGAGAACCAGCCATATGTGAAATGCAAATATCATATGAACATTTTTATACCAAAAGAATCCTCTTCTTTACTTGAAATGTCATTTCAAGGACAAGTCTTGTTCAGAATCAGAATTTTTTCCAATTAGTGGTGTTCATAGAAATTATCTGGAGAAACCTTTCATTTTCTACGTGAGAAAACGGAGGCTCAGTCTGGTTAAGTAACTTGTTTCATGCTTTTCCCCTCTTACTAGATGCGACCAGAAATAACAGCTACTGCAGTGAAGATCTGAACAGGGGAAGGGTTCAGATCTTCAGTTGAAAGCAACTATTTCAACTCTATTCTGGTGAAAACAACACGTCTCATCACACGCTCCAGTAGCCGTGATTTGATGTAAGAACCTTTAATCCTGGAGGACATGACAGAGAGATGGGTGAAAAGGACAGGGCCATCCCTTGGTTGGTGTCCACGGAGAAAATATGTGAATTCTTTCTTACGTGAAAATTTTCGCAGAATTACAACGGCTTTCTTGAATCTTTTGGTCTGTAGCCATTCCACAGAATTATATACACTGTTCTTTTAAATAGTGATGGGGAAGCCTTACTGGGCACCTGACCTGAAGGAAGAGTCACTTTTGGTAAAAATCAACATGGCGCAGACAGCGGATGGTTCATGAGTTGTCAAAAGAATGATTAACAACAATAGCTAACGTTTACTGGGGACTAGTGTAGGCCAAGCACTTACACTCAGCATTTTCTGGGCTTACCTTCTGTTTTTTTTCTCACTACATCACCCTGGGTAGAGTGCCGTGGCATCACAGCGCACAGCAACCTCAAACTCTTAAGCTCAAGTGATCCTCTTGCCTCAGCCTCCCAAGTAGCTGGGACTACGGGCACCTGCCACAATGCCCGGCTATTTTTTGGTTGTAGTTGTCATTGTTGTTTAGCAGGCCCAGGCCAGGTTCAAACCCACTAGCCTCCGTGTATGTAGCCGGTGCCCTAATCACTGTGCTACAAGCGCCAAGCCTGGGCTTACCTTCCTGGCTTTAATCTTTACAAAAATCCTGTGAACTATATAGCTGCTCTTTTTAAAATTTCTTTTTCTTCAAGCATTACTCAGACATGCAGAGAATAGTTACTACCATTGTGTTCATTTTATAGTCACCTAGAAAGTATTACAGTCAGGATTCATCAAAGCTTTCCTATCCTCAACTCAATCTTTGCTTTTCATGGTACAATATATGTGGGATATGGAATGTGTCCCACTACTGCTCCGACTTTGATATAGATGTTGTGGGAGGAATGCAAGTACAGGCAACAGAAAATATGTTATGATTTTATATTACCATAATAATTATAGTTTTTAAACACCGAGATGCATAGGAGAAGTGACATCATATATGTAACATTGCATTCAAAATTCTTACATGTGAACATTTGGTAAAAAAAAGTCATAGATTTTTTTCTGCCTATGGACTTTTTCTTTTTATCCTTTAATTGATAAATAAAAATGAGAATTAAAAAAATAAAATAAAAATAAAATCAACTCATCCCAAAACTTATTTGACTAAATTTCAAGAAGAAATATTCCCTCAAATATATAATTTCTAAAGTTAATAACGGAACACTGATACCTATCCTCATTCTTGAGAGCGATGGCACTGTGTTAGACCCAGTCAGAGTGGCCAGCACTTACAGTTAAAGAGAATGTCTCATTGATCTGGTTCTTATTCCAAACTTTAAACAGGTTAAACTGAATGAGAGGGTCATGGGGTTGAGAGTAACTACAGATTTTTAAATTTTTGTGTACTTTATGTGTTTAAAACATCTACAAAGCCAAACTATTTTAATCAATTTAAATAGGCAAGTACCAAATCAATTTGCTTTCTAGAAGGACTTACAGGTTGTGCTATAGAAGTTGATCAGACCAAATAATAACAGGGAATGGGAAATATGACCATGCAGTCTCTAGATAGAGACTCTTGGTGACCCTGCTTGCAGACAGCCCAATCACTGACACGGGCACTCTAAAGCCACAATGATCGATAAGTCTCATCTTTTGTGGAGCCTCCAACACGTTGATGGGGGCTCCCTGGAGAGAGATTCTGCAGTTGAGAAAGATTACTGATATTGCACCTGAGCTTGGCAAGTTTAAGCACCATGACGGATTATTAACGTGTCCAATTTGCCCAGCAGGAGGAGTGTAACACACACACCAAATATTTACCATTTGTGGATAGATTTTTGTAAGTGCAAATGGGAAATTATGGCTACAGCCTAGGCAGAAAACAGGGTGCTTCTTGTCACGAGCTGAAAGGCTCCGAGGGCCCTGGCTTACTTTTGCTGCCCATGTGGCCCCAGCCTGTGATGTAGCAGTACGTGTCAGCCTCCAGCCACTGCTCCGGGCTGGGCAAGCAGACCGGGCGGACGTAGCTTGTGTCGTTGATGTCTTCATTCAGCTCGACGATGCTTATGTCGTAGTCCACCACCGCCCGGCTGTAGCGCGGGTGCAGGATGATGGTCTTCACCAAGCGCGTCTGCATGAATGCCGACGGGTGGTCCAGGTTGTTGGTGCCCAGCACCACTTTCCAGACGGCAGCGCTCTCTCTCCTAAAACGGCAAATTCAAGAGCCATTGGCATCTTAAAATCTAATTATCGTTAGAAATTCATGTGTAATTTTTAAATGTTACTTACGTAAATAATGGCTATTTCCATGTCTCCCTCCCACCATATTCATATATAGGAGGCACATAGACAATGGCCTGAGTCATTAATAAAGACATACTGTTGTTGTGGAAAGCACAGCTCATGATTCTTGAAGGGGGCTAGTCTTGAAGACAAAAGCTGTTCAGTTTTAAAGGCAGGCAGATAGCTGCTTGCTTCACCAAGAAAGAGCAAGTGCCTCAGAAAAAAGGTCAAATTTGCAGGGGAGCCTTCTACGGATCTCAAAGCCAACAGTTTAACAAGGTCATTCACAACCTCTACCAGTTGGTCTCAGACCCCATTGTTTTTTAACACTTGCTGGCAATGTTTTAGTCAATTCCCAGCTTACAACCCTTTCTTCACACGGCTTCTAGAATTTGCTGCCCTCTCGAGGGGGCCCCCTTCACTCCTCTTCTAGGCTCCCTCTGCTTCTCTCAGTGCCGGTGTAGAAGTGCTCAAGGTCTCTGCCCTCCACCAACGCCCTTATTTCATCCAGCCAAGTTGTTTTAAGTGTCACCCCTACCGTGATGACTCCCAAATGTGTATCTCCAGCTCCATCCTCTCTAAGCTGCAGACTTGAACGCCCCAGGGTCTATTCAACCCATTCACTTGAATGTTCATAATAACCAAGGTATACTGAGGGCTTGTCATGTATCTTGCAATGTTTAAGCATCATCTTACGGTGTGTTTATACCTAAAACCACCAGCTACCCCCTTGACTCTTACTTTCTCTTGCTCCCAGCAGTGAACACAGCAGAAGTCTTTACACTCTTCCCGTCAAGCATATCCTCCATCTCATTTTCTTTTCTCCCCTCCTGTTGCAATCTTCATCTAAGCTTCTCTCATCTCCTTGGCCATGCCACTGGCTTCCCAAATAGTGGGCCACCCCCATTTGATTCATTTCTCTTTTGGGTTCCCTCCTCTGCTCTCGTGTCTATGTTGATGTGTTCAAGGGCTCCTTCTAATCTTAAGCCCTATAATCCATTTTCCTCAAAACAGTCAGAATGATGTTTTGAAAATGGAAGTCCATCACCTGTTCATTATCTCCAATGACTGTTTATCACACTTGAGACAATTTCTAGACTCCTATCCCTGGTCTCTAAGGCCCTCCGTGATATGCTCCATTCTAACCTCAAGGGCTTTCTTTCTACTTTTGAACATGCCAAGGGCATCTTCAACTCAGGGGCTCTCCTGCTGCCCCAGCTCTCACGTGGCTCCTGGTTTTATTCCTTGTCTTCCTCCAGGTCTAAAATCGGGCGTCACCTCCTCAGAGCTGCCCTCCCTGACCTCCCCATCTAACCCTCTCCTCTCCTCACTACTCTACCCTTGACTCTGCTTCAGTTTTCCTCTCTCAGTACTCACTCATGTCAATGACATTGATATATACATTTGTCTATCTCTGTCTTGCCCCCCGGATGTCATCTCTGGGAAGGCAGGAACTTTGCTGGTCTTGTTCACTGCTCTAACCACAGGGCCTGTGAATCCAGGCTTCTAGTTGTTTCTCAACAAGTATTTGTTAATGATGACTCAGTGTATGTTGGTTTAAAACACACTGACTCCAACCCCCCAAACAAGGTATGTTTTTCATAACTCCCTCCATCCCTTCCCTCATTCCCAAGTCCTCTTTCACCAGGGTGGGGCAGGATCAAAGGTATGGGCATTTATTGGCCATAGAGTCAGGGAAGGGGAGAGCTTTAACTGTGGACGCTCCTTTATACGAGAGCCAGCCACACCACCATTCTCCCCACTTGGGAGACTACATTAGTGTTAAATCAACTAATGCAGATTGGACCAGGAGACCTGCTGTTTTTCAATCCATGCTGAGCACTGAATCACCTGGGGAGTTTTTAAAATGCTGATTCTCTGGGCATCATCCCTTAGCAATTGAAACAGAAGCTCTCAGGTCAGGACCCAGGGATGAGTATTTGAAGAGCTCTCTAAGGGAATCTCAGGCAAGACAGACCCTACCTCCACCTCTCCTTTTTTTTGGCATGTCTTTTTTCACCATCAGCACAGCAAAGATTTCAAACACTTAAGGTTTCAGGAGAGTTAGAAAGGAGGGGCTAAGGTAGGCAGGCAAACTATTTTAAGTTTGTTGGGTACTTGGCCAGATTTTGCAAACAGACTCTTTTACACAGTCTTTTTTCCATTAAATATAAAGGAATTTCAAAGCTACCAAAAGAGGAGTTGATACAGAGATACAGATATATGGCAAGTCCTTGATGCTAAAAACCGTGCTAGGGATCATGATGATAAGTAAGAAAGACAGGCTCCTGCCCCTACAAACTCTAGAACCAAGCAAGGATGGACAATTAAAAAACAGTCCTGATACACTGCAGGAAGCCCCACCACATGAGCATGAAAAGTTAATGTTACAGAAGAATTATTGTAAAGTTGTCATCTAAGAGCATGTTTTTCTTTCCTTTGTTTTTGTTTTCTTTTCCTTCCTTTCTCTTTCTTTCTTCCATCCCTTTCTCTCTTCTTTCCCTCCTTTCTGGTGCTCCTTCTTTTTTAATTCCGGAAGGCATAAGTGCATGACCATTTCAGAAATTCAGTATGTACTTCGGATTCTATTGTTTAAGACATCTTAAACCAAGCAATAACTTATGTCAAGTTTCTGCCTTTTCAATAGTTTCTTCCCTTGAATAGAGTTACCAACTTTGGGTTGTGACACTTGTCCATCTCCTTAAATCACAAGCAGTATTTCTAACTTGTTGAAGTTGAATATTCCACATTTTTTGTAACAAAATGAAACACATCAAAACTTCAGACTTAACTACTGGACTGGGGTTCATGTAACTCTAATGATAAAGAAATAAAGGTGACTCTGACTGCTAAACATTAGCTTGTGCCCAGCGATCTTTTGCTACATAAGCTACTGTCCTTATGGCATTAACGTAGCTACCAAAAGAAAAAAAATTAAAAGTCCACAAAAAATTCACATACTTTTTTAAATACAGTGATAATTTTGTTCTTTTTTCTTTTTGCTGTAAGTATGATGAAAAATAAAGGGTTTTAATCCTCCCTCCCCAAGTCTAAGCAAAAATCAGGGGAAAACCCCAATCTATTGTTTGAAGTGGGCATGTGCAGTGAAGGCGACAGACGTGAGTGGTATCTTGCTGTGTTAAGTGTGTACTGGGAAGCATAAACCAGGAGGATGGCAGCAGCAGCCCTGCCTCTGGGTGGAAGCAAAAAGAAGGGACACATGTCAGGCAACGTGACACCACACGAGTTTAGTATCAGTCCAAGGTACCCAGTGGAGAAACACAGGAGAACAGAAGATGATCGTGTGGCTATTTTAGTAAAAAGAACCAGATTAGGGGGCAATGAGAAAAAGACAAATATAGCAGCAAAAAAATTTGCTTCATAGAAGACGTCCATAAGGAGAACGGTTTCCTATGCGGTTAGCAGACCCCAAAGCATCAGCAAGAAATACTGGCACATCCTTAAAGGGGTTTGTACAAAGATCCAAGAGGGAGGCAGCTGGACAATATTTCATTCCCTAAAATTCACATCTAGGATCTAATTTGCTTTATATTTATTCTATTGTTTAATAATGAATTACTTTATAGACAACATTGAGATAGTAAGGTTTCAACTTACAACGCTTCAACTATCAGCTCTAGAGAGAAAACCCCACCATCAGCATATTTCAGACGCACTGTGGGATCCAGAGGAATTCATACAGATCACAGGTGCAAGGTCTCTGGATCCAGTAACCAGTCGCTTTGAGTGGCAGTTTGCCACACTCAACTGTAGCTTACGTATGAAAAGACCACATTTTCACTTAATTCAGCTATCCACTTTTAGAGATTTTTCTATCTTTACCTTTTCCTAGGAGTATACATTGTTCCTGCTTTCACTCTTTCTGACTTCACTTTGATGTCTTATGTTTAATATTTTTTTCTTTTCTTTTGAGACAGAGTCTCACTTTGTCAGCCTTGGTAGAGAGTGCTGTGGCGTCACAGCTCACAGCAACCTCAAACTCTTGGGCTAAAGTGATTCTCTTGGCTCAGCCTCCCAAGTAGCTGGGACTACAGGCACCTGCCACAATGCCTGGCTATTTTTTGTTGTTGTTGTTGTTGTTGTCATTGTTGTTTAGCAGGCCCGGCCAGGTTCAAACCTGCCAGCCCTGGAGCATGTGGCCGGCACCCTAACCACTCAGTGCAGGCTCGGAGCCTATTTTTTTTTTTTTCTTTTTAACAAAAGAAAGTTAATACTTATAATTAACACCCTGTGATAGAAACCGCCCTGTTTCACAAAACTCACTCCATAAACGGCGTAGCTATTTGGTATTTTAAAAGAATTATCTCTAACAGTCAAAGTGAATAGACTTTAGAGTTGGGTGCTGGCAAAGTAAATGTGTGATGCCACTGGGGGAAGAAAGCAAAGATGGATCTCTCCACACGCCCGCCCATCCCAAGGACCATCTGCTTCTCAGTTCCAGAAAATTTCTATCATATTTGAATGTCCAGTGTGATCTGACCTTCTGATTGTCCAATAAAAGCCAAAGTTCTGTATTTTATGCAAAGCATACGCAAATTTAAATGCTGGCTAAAAATTTTTAACCTCTACAGCAAACCAGCTGGACTGGCAGGCTGATTCTTCACTTGTACACAGTCTCTGCCTTCTAGTTCTCCAAGTGTTTCTACACACTTTATTTCAAATGGTCTTCATGCCAACTGTGAGATGTAAATAGGAATTCTTATCCATTTTGGAGAAAAGAAAGCAATGACTCAGAGCAAATGACTGACTCATGTAAAATCACAGAGACAGTGGGTGATGATAACAGATTAAATCGCTGGTCCCTGCAACCTCTGTACTACGCACCTACTATTAAACTTCTCTGTAACAAAAAGAAGGGTCCACAGGCATCGGCACAGGAATCAGGTTCAGATCACAGGAGGGAAAGCATTAAGAGGGATGAGACGCTCTGCTGAGTGATAAGATAGCAGATGGGAGGAAGATACGTTCCCTTTCCTAAACACATCTCCCACGTGTAGTGGAGAGCTAGCCATCAATGGAAAAATTACAGAAAGTAGTTGCTGTTTCATGTTCTAAAAAAAAAAAGCAAGAGAAGGGCATAGTCAAATGTGTGTCCCAGACCTTCAAGAATCAGATTTCAGAATGTTTTGAACAAAAGGTGTATACTATGATTATGAATGTTTTGAACAAAAAGTGGTTATGATACTTTCTTAAAGTGAGTACAGGTCAATACAGTTGGGTGGGGATAAGTGTCAAATTCTGATGCTACTATCACAATAATTACAAAGTAGGAAAGACTCAGCTAAACATTAAATAAGAATACATAAGAATCACAGAGCTTTGAACTTGGAAAATCTATCATAAAACAATAGCAGACAACAATATACACTGGGGAAAAGAAGTCTTTTTCAATAAATGGTGCTGGGAGAACTGGATAACCACATGCAGAAGAGTGAAACAGGGTCCATATTCCTCATCACTCAAAAGTTAATTCAAGATGGATAAAAGACTTAAATGTATGGCATGAAAACATAAGAATTCTAGAAGAAAATGTAGGAAAAACTCTCTAGATATCAACCTAGGCAAAGAACTTAAGACTAAAATGACAATCACAGCAAAAGCAAAAATAAATAAATAAATAAATGGGACTTGGTTAAATTAAAATGCCTCTTCATAGCTAAGGAAATAACCAACAGAGAAAATAGCCTAAAGAATAAGAAAAAGCTATACATCCAGTAAAGGGTTAATAACCAGAACTTACAAGGAACCGAAGCAAATTGACAAGGAAAAAAACAACCCCATCAAAAAGTGGGCAAAAGACATGAACAAAAGTTTTTCCAAAGAAGGTAGACAGAAGGCCAACCAACTTATACTAAAATGCTCAATGTCATCCATCAGCAAATGATTATCACACCACAAGGAGATATCACCTCAGCCTTGTTAGAATGGTTTTCATTAAAAAGTCTCCAAACAATAGAAGCTGGCATGGGTGCAGAAAGGAATGCATAGACACCGTTAGTGGGACTGCAAATTAGCACAGAAGCTATGAAAACCAGTATGGACTAAAAGCAGGCCTACCATTCGATACAGCGATCCCACTTCTGGGTATTTACTCAAAGGAAAAGAAGTCATTTCATCAAAAAGACACCTGCACTCAAATGTTGATTGCAGCATGATTCACAATGGCAAAGATGTGGGATCAACTTAAATGCCCATCAATTCATGAGTAGATTAATAACAACAACAACAACAAAAAAAAACTCAGCCATAGTAAAGGATGAACTAATGTCTTGAAACAATGGATGAAATTGGAGATCATTATTCTAAGTGAAATATCCAAACAAAAGGACCCGGGAAAAAACACCACATGTACTCACTGTTCAGTTGGAACTAACCAATGAGCGCACATGTGACTCAGGGAAGTAAAACTCAGGGGAAATGAAGGGGTAGGGAGGAGAGGGTGAAGGAATCCTTATCTAAGGGATACAGTGAATACTGTTTGGGTGATGGAAACACTTAGAGCCATGATTCAAGCATTACAAAAGCAATCCATAGAACCAAAACCATGTGTACCCCTTAATATTTTAAAACAAAAAAAAATAAACATTAATTCATTCAGTCATCCTAAAATCTCCATATGATTGACCCTGTTTTTATTACACCCTTGGGTTAAACAAACATCCCAAGGTCAAACAGCTAGTAAGTATCAGTCTGAATTAGAAGGTAGGCAATTCTGGAATATACACAATCCATGAAAACATGTCTGTGTGTGTATATGGATAGAAGTGGTAGAGAGAATTTTTTTTGCAAAAGTTAAAGCTGTAGATATAAATTTGAAGGTTATGAACCAATATTTTGATATTCAAATATGATATAGTGATATTCATATCAATACTTCATACTCATATTTTTTAAATATGAATATTTGTTTAAATTAGAACAAGTTTATAAACCAGGTCGATTAGAGGAGTGAGTACTACAGACAGATAGGAAAGCTGAGAATTGGGTCCTCGGACACTAAAGCATTTAGTAGCCTGAAAGAGGAGCTGAGCAAGACGAAGAGACATCAGGAGAACGAGGGTCTTTTTTTCATTCTAGAAGAAAACTGAGAGTATTTCAAGAAGAATATAATGATAATATACTGCAGAGAGTTCCAGTGAGTCAAAAACTGAAAATACCTTCTTGCTGTGGCCAAGTCATTACAGACTTTACTAAGTGTCATTTTTGCAGTGACTTTGATGAAAGCCCAACCAGAGTGGGTTGAAAAGAAAGTGGGACATGAAAAAGTAGGGACTGACTGCAGGAAACTTTTAGGAGTTTTATTGAGCAGACTGGCAAAAATGGAACCAAGTCATAGGTGAAAATGAATATTTTACATTTGTGAGATGAAGACCTGGTTTCTTCAAGAAATGACCCAGCAAAGAAGGAGACATTGGTGATGCAAAGTAGAAATGATAGTTTTAGGAGTGAAGTCGTTGAAAAGACAAAAGGGGTTATGCTTGTCCTTAAACAGGAACAGAGACACATCTTCCACCATAACTCGAGGGAAAGCAGGATGGACAGACAAACGTGCAGGGGATTTCTCGGAAGGAGGAGTCGGGCAGGTGAAAGATAGAGTGATCTGTGCGTCATCTGTAACACATGAGATGGTTGGGTAGAGGGTGACGGAGATGTGGAGAGAGAGGAAAAGCTGTCACACAGCTGTCGCTGAAGGTAAGTGACGTTACCATGGAAGAATATTGGAAGTGCCCCATGATTTTACATGCTCACTTCAGGTTCACAATCATGCATTTGGCATTTGGCGTGAGCTCAGTTAGCAGAGGGGTGTCTGACATTCTCCAACTACGGTCAGGTGTTCAGATCCCGGGTGCAATATCCATGAATAGGAAGTGGAGAAGCTGAAAACAACACAAGTCAGTGCTAAAGCTAAAAGTGAGGGGAGCTCTGACTTTCCAGGAGCCCCAGAAACTGTGGGGTCGGCACACAGGGGAGGGCTGTGGTTTTCAGCCTTTCTTATCTCGCAGCACACTCAAACCCCATGGTTAAACTTCTGTGGCTCCCTTAAATTATACTAATCAAAAACAAAAAGAGAGGTTAAATTACTCTCTTTACTGTGAGTAAAGAATTTCTCTTTACTGTGCTTTGAATTTCTTTAAAAAATAATTTAATTAATGATCTTTTAAAAATTTCATGGTGCGTGTAAGATCTTTTCATAGCACACTAGCTGAAAGACACTGGTTTAGGCCCACTGTCTTGGTTATAGGCTAAACATTTCCCACCAGAGAGGAAAGGAGGACAGACAATACCTCCCAGGTGGACAGGGCAGTGGGGAGCATGGGTGAGGTCAGAGTCAGCTAGGGATTTTATAGGTTGGTGCAAAAGTAATTGTAGTTTTTGCATTGTTGAAAGTTGCCGGTTGATGTTGGAATACATTCTTAATAGATGTGCTATGTTATACATCATTTTAATGTACATTTCTGGCTTTTGTTTTTTGCCAGTGACTTGTTACTTGTTATTTATTTAATATTTATTTGGGACATGGAAATGATGTTAGACAAAGAGCAAATTCGAGAGTTTTCTTATTGGAGTTAAAAATGGATCATGAAGCAGTGGAGACAGCTTACAATATCAGTAATGCATCTGGCCCAGGAACTTCTAATGAACGCACAGGGCAGTGGGGCTTCAGGACGCTTGGCAAAGGAGACGAGAGCCTTGAAGATGAGGAGTGCAGTGGCTGACCTGTGGAAGTTGGCAGTGACCAGTAGTGAGCAATCATCAAAGCTGATCCTTCACAGCTGCACGGGAAGTTGCCAAAGACCTGAAGCACGGCCATTCCATGGTCGCTCAGCATTCGCAGCCAATGGAAAGGTGGAAAAGCTCGGTACGTGGGTGTCTCGTGAGCTCACTGAAATTCAGAGCAATTGTCGTTTTCAAATGCCGTTTTATTTTTTCTACACAACAATAAGGAACCAGATCTCAATCGGATTGTGACATATGACAACAAGTGGATTTCATACAACTAGTGATGACCAGCTCCATGGCTGGACTGACAGAAACTTCCAAAGCACTTCCCAAGGCCAACGTTGCACCAAAGAAAGGTCGTGGTCACTGTGTGGTGGTCTGCTGCTGGTCCAACCCAGTCCAGCTTTCTGAATCCCAGGGAAACCATCACATCTGAGGAGTCCACTCAGCAAATCAATGAGATGCACCAAAAACTGCAACCCCTGCAGCCAGCATTGCTCAATGGAAAGGGCCCAATTCTTCTCCATGACAGGTTGTGCAACCAATGCCTCAAAAGATGAACGAATTGAGCTATGAAGTTTCCCCTCGTCCACCAGATTCACCTGCCCTCTGATCAACCCACTACCACTTCTTCAACCATGTTGACAACTTTTTTAAGGGAAAACACAACCAGCAGGATGCAGAAAATGCTTTCCAAGAGTTCATTAAATCCTGAAGCACAGATTTTTACACTACAGGAAGAAACAAACTCATTTCTTAATGGCAACAATGTGTTGATTGTAATGGCTCCTATTTTGATTAATAATGATGTGTTTGAGTCTAGTTATAATGATTTAAAATTCATGGTCCAAAACCACAAGTGCTTTTGCACCCTCCTAAATAAAATCACACTTACTCACCCCTTCCCCCAAGTGATGCTGGAAAACAGCGCCCCAGGGGAGGCACGGGTCTAAAATGGAAAATTTCTGTTTTAGTAGACATTATTGCTGATGGGAATAAATCCAATCCCTCAAATAATAGATGAAAAAACAAACTGAATGGCAGGCCTGGCTCATAAGCTCCCAGAAGACAAAGAGGTGATCGGAAGGACACACTGTGGCCTCAGTAATGAGCAGTCAGACCAAGCCGCTCCCTCCCTTCTCTGAGTGCATTATAAGGCTGTCCAGTCCACGCAGGTGGCCAAGTGGGGATGATGAGCTTGTTCTATGGAGAATGAGAAAGGGAGCTGTCCAGAAATATGTGGAAAGATTATTGAGTAACGTTCAGGGTCCAAATGATGTTGAAAGCCAGCAGTGGCACCAGTCTGCACCAGGCTCCCTCAGTTCTGAAGAGCACGGTTTATAGGGTTAGAAAACACGGGGTTCACGTTGGAGGTCTGCCTGGGATGTCCAGCAGAAAGACATAGAGAAAGAGAAGCGGACAGTCCTGGTTGAAAAACTGACAAGTGATGAGCCCTGGGAAGCAGGTAAGCTGGAAAAAAACAGCAGGTGAGAGGAAACTCAGGGGCTGAGAGACGAGGGTAGGGGAGATGAGAATAAGAGCAGCCACGACTCTCGCTGGATTGAAGAGCTCACGCGGTGGAGATCAGGACCTGGGGACATTGCAGGGCTGAGGGCTGCTCACGGGTGGAGATCAGGACTTGGGGGACATTGCAGGGCTGAGGGTTGCTCACGCGGTGGAGATCAGGACCTGGGGACATTGCAGGGCTCAGGGTAGCTCACACGGTGGAGATCAGGACCTGGGGGACATTGCAGGGTTCATGTAGTGGGGAGACAGTTTTTCATGTAGGTTTCCTGGAGAGGAATCAGATCCTCTGACCATTACTAGTTTCCTAGTCTAGGAAAATCATCCTTAAGTCTTTCAGAGGTGGAGGAAGCCACGACTAGACTAAATTACCCCTTGAAAGTGAACGCAATTCCTTCCTTAGAACTTTTGCAGTTGAGTTGTTATTAGGACATATGAGACTTGATCTGGTCAACTTAGTATCTCATGTTTTTAATTTTCATTTTGTGTTTTTAACCCCTCTCCATGGAAAAACAAAACAAATTTGTCTTTCCTCCACCAATGTTATTAAAAGAGACAGGTGAGCAGACCACACCAGCTGTTGCCAAAGTTCAGGACCAGGATATGAAGTAAACCCCATTAATTACAGCAATGGATGGCTCCAGCACAGAGTACAACTTACAATTAAAAATTCCCCAAAGACTGCAGGCGACTGGAGATACTGTTATGGACGGGATAGCCCCCCCCCCCATAGTTTTGTTAAATTTAGTGTTCCATAAAATTTCACCAAAGCCTTTGATATCACATACATGTCTTTAATTATAAACATATATTTCTTCTCTACTGCAAGATTTCTCCTTACGTTTACAGACCTTTCAGTAAAAGAGAAAATTTGGATACGGAATATGGATCCGTACGGATCCATATGGAAGTGACAAAATTGGCACATAAAGCTGGATTAACTAACACAAACAGGGTGTTGTTCCCTTACAGGACTATGGGATTCATGTTAGGCAATCATGTGATGAATGTACTCCTGCTCGTATAATCTGCTACTTATCAGGGAGTTACAAGTCAGAACCGGAAAAGACACCTGGGAACACCAGCCCCTTCCGAAACTATAAGAGTGTAGTGTATTTCTCAACTAAGTAAGCAGACTCTTCCAATCATTCTGGATTTTATATGTTAAAAGTTCTCAAGAGGAGATACTGGTTTGATTTTTTATATTTTATTTTCCCCTAGACAACAATCAAATAATTGGAAGTACACATTTCCATTTTATAGCCACTTTTCACATTGTATTCTAATTATTTGTGCAAATGTCTATCCATTCACCAGGTTAACACCTTAGGGAACAAAACATATTCCTATCTCTGTGACACTCATATGGAGCTAAATGTGTGCGCTGAGACTCTCACCGCTATAAACAAGAGTGCCAGTAGGTGAGTAGCTTTGTTGAAGAAGGTTTATTGCAACAAACTGGAGCTAACCCAGATGACCACCAACTGAAGAGGAAGAATAAATTATTATTAATAATAATTTTAATAATAATAATTTTAATTTATAATAATAAATTAAATTCCAAAATATTATGGAGATACAAATATTTTGGGTGATCACTTTTATAATGCTGAGTCATGGTTGTAAGTATGCCCATCACCCACATGACATTCATGGTGCCCAGTACGTAGGTTTTCATCCGTCCCTCCTCCCCTCTCCCTCTGCTTGATTTCCCTTAAGTTTTCCTTCCCTCTAAGTCTGTGTGTGCTCTTCAGTTAGTTCCAATTTAATAGTAAGTACTTGTGATGTTTGCTTTCCTACCCTTTAGATATTCACTTAGGATAATGGTCTCCTATTGCATTCAAATTGTTGCAAAAGGCACTAAGTCATCCTTCTTTGTGGCTGAGTAGTACTCTATGGCATACACATACCACATCTTGTTAATCCACTTGTGAATTGATGGGCAGTTGGGCTGATTACACGTCTTTGTTATTGTGAATTATGCTGCAAATAATCATTTGAGTACAGGTGTCTTTTTGATAAAATGATTTCTTTTCCTTCTGGAAATACCCAATAATAAAATTACCAAATCAAACGGTAGGTCTACTTTTAGTTCATTAAGGAATCTCCATACTGTTTTCCATAGAGGTTGTTCTAATTTGTAGAAAATGAAATAAAATTATTTCATTTTAATAAAGTGTTATTCTTTTTATTTTTGTTTTTGCAGTTTTTGGTTGGGGCTGGGTTTGAACCTGCCACCTCCGGCATATGGGGCCAGTTCTCTACTCCTTTGAGCCACAGGCACTGCCCAATTAAGTCTTATTCTATTGTCATAGAATAGAATAACGTGATGTGTCTTAGGAGGCTGGTCAAAAAAGTATGGCAGCTTCCTCCTGGCTCCCTTTTGGGAAAGCTCACTGTGGAGGACTCCAGAAAGTGCATCCCGTGAGGACAGGAACTAGGGCCGCGGCTGCCCCCACAGGCAGCATCGCCTGCCAGACGTCAGATGGTTCCTGCTCGAGAATCTTCCAGCTGAGGCTCCAGACAGTGCAGCACGAGACAAAGTGTGCCATCTCTGTCCTGAATATTTAATCCCCAGGATCTTCAGTGAGCAAAATAAATGCCTGGGGTTCTGTTATTCTGTTTGATTTTTGTTTTATTTTGTTTGCTCCTAAATGACATGGCAATTGACAGCCAGAAGAGGCGGGGATTTTCCGCGATGATGTTTGCCAATTTGGGGACGGTTTCCCCTTAGTCTTAACTTCTCTCTTTACACATATTGTGATATTCATTTATGTATCAATTTGACAGAAATACGGTGTCCAAATATTTTCTCCAACATTATTCTGGATAATGTGTCTGTGAAGGTATATTTTGGATAGGACTATTTAAATCAGTTGGCTTTGAATAAACAGATTACCCTTCATAATGTGGGTGGGCCTCAGGTTGGAAATTCACCAAGCCTCTGCAATCACATGAGCTAATTCCTTAAAATAAGTCTTTCTCTTGATATATATACCCTGAGTAATACTCATATTATCTCTTTAACTCTGCTTCCCAAACTACTTGCCAGTTGTTCTTACATCCAAATCTCACTGTAGCATCCAAATAAATCACTTCTGTTTAAATTTATATGTATGTGATGGATTTAACAGGTCTAGAAAAGAGACTAAGACTGGTAAGGAGTCAGGCTTCTAAATCGCTTCCTCTTCCTCCCTCCTTACAACATAAATAATAAGCAATGTGCGTTCATGGACAGTAAGTGAGCAGCACTTACATGAGATGACAATACCAGGGGCAGAGAACTCTGGGAAGAGAAAGGCCTGGGAAGCAGATAGGCTGTGGCTTTTGCCCAGAAGTGGCTTTAAGAATTTATTTGTGCCTCTGAGAATTCCCAAGTGTCAAAATAATTAAATCCAGACAAAGTAAAAAAGAAAAGATTCAACTTTACCCCTCAAAGCAGTGGGCAACTGTGAGCACCCATCTCTTGGCGATGAGCACGCAGCCACAAATGTGCCCACTGGGTTCGCTCTGCAGAGAACACTGCCACGGCCACCGTCCAGGGCGGCTCGTTCGACCCCCGAGGATCCTCTTGGTCATGCGGGCAGCAGGGCGGCGCCCACAGTCTGCCAAGGAGCAGAAGACACAGTCTGTGAGTTGACAGCAAACCCGCTAAACGCTGAGCTCTTTACTGTCAGGTACAACCGATCATTTCCCCCCAAGCCAATCCAGTTAAATTAAGTTCATATCCCATCACTATGCCTCTAATTCTCTCACCTTGTTTATTACACAGAAGAGAAATCTTACTTCCACTTTCACAAGACTGCCTAGATTTGGAAACATAAAATGTTAAAATATTAAGGTACATTATCTGCTGTTCACTTCAAACACTTTACCAGTGAAAAGCAAGTCACAGGTTCATTTGTTACCAGAGGTCACATTCTTTGAGCAAATCCCTTTTGCAATAGAATATCAAGGCAGGGGTGTGGTCAGCTACCACACTGAGGGCAGGGGTATGTACTCCTGCTTTTGTTTTTTATTTAGCACCTTTAGGATGTAATTTCACATTTGTGGGAAAAGAAACTATTGTAATAAAGTTTTGCACAATTGTTTTGCCTGATGGTACCACCCAACATGTTGACTCAAACTCTGATTCTCAAGGAACGTGAATTGGGAACATCAATCTGAAGATTATAAATATGACTTCAAAATTTTAGAGAACAAAGGGATGGAGGATCTACATTGGACAAGAGTCTCACCAAGACTGTCGAGGTTAAATTGTGGATATATGAAGAGCCGACGGGAGGAAAGGGGACGTAAAGGTATTTCATGTAAACTTAGATGACATCATCAGAACCAGTAAGCAAAACTTTCAGGAAGGGTGGGTTCAGGAAAGGAATTTTCTAAAAATCTAAGTTAAGAGTTAATTTGAAGGCAAGAATGTGGGCTGTATTGAAAGATCTCTCAACGGAGTTGCACAAGAGAATTCAGTTTGGGGCATGTTAAATTTTAATCATTATATTCTCTTCCAACCATGAAACATTTATTCACAATGCAAATGAAAAAGGAAAAACAAAACACATTAGGATTTTAAAAACAAAATTGTGATATGCTTAGAATCCTAGATCTTTCATCTTAAAAAAAAAAAAAAAAATCCATCCCTAAATATGTGATTTCCACAATCTTTTTTGAAGATATATTGCACTTTAATTTCTTGCTAAATTTTCATATGGGCATGTAAAATTATTTGTATACAATAAATTATATAAGACAAGAAAGTTCACTTGCTTTTCACCTGCCCTCAGTCTAAAATCCTTACTCTCTACCTCATTATTTCTTTGTACACTTCACAATTTCTAAAATTATTTTGGTTTGTTTACTAACTTTCAATATATCTGTTCTCCCACAGATAGTAAAGTCCTCAAGACCCGGGCCCTCAGTCCCATCTGCAGCCCCTCAAAACCTAACACTGAGCCTGGTATAGAGGAGATACTCAATAATTAGCTGTTATTTGTTAGATTAAAAAAATCACAACTTTTGAGTATAAGGAAACCAATCACAGAGAATTTACCCCAACTCCTTATCAGAAACTGTGGTTATATAAGATTACACATCTCGTTAGTAAGCCAGAACTAGAACCAGGTCTACTAAATAGAATGAAGTATTTATTTATTCATTTATTTGACCTGAAAGGGTTTCCTTAGAATTCCCAGTGTGGGGGAACACATCACTCTGTTGAAAGATTCAGGTCATTGTTGTGGAGGAAATACTTCAGTTGACAAATCTTTAGAAATTTGGCTACAGAGTTTGAGCTGTGAAGAAAATGTCAAGCCATTTTAAGGGGAAATGGTTCAGTTCATTTTTAGCTCTTTTCCCCCTGGAAATTCTTTTTTTTTTTTTTTTTGAGACAAAGTCTCAATCTGTTGCCCTCGGTAGAGTGATGTGGCGTCACAGCTCACAGCAATCTCCAGCTCTTGGGCTTAGGCAATTCTCCTGCCTCAGCCTCCCGAGTAGCGGGGACTACAGACACCCGCCACAACGCCTGGCTATTTTTTGTTGTTGTTGCCACTGCTGTTTTAGCTGGCTGGGGCTGGGTTTGAACCCGCCACCCTCAGTATATGGGGCCGGCGCCCTACCCACTGAGCCACAGGAGCCGCATTTCCTTAAAATTCTTAAAAGGTGATGGCACTTAGTATGAGCTTTGAAGTCAGGTAAACTCAGTTTGGGTTCAAACACTATCCTTTACTACACGTGGGCTGTCAACTTTGGGCATGTTATATAAACGTTCTAAACTTTAGTTTCCTTAGCTGTAAAAATTGGATAATTATCCATAGTTCACAAGTCTATTCCTAAGGGAATTAACTGAATTTATCTTTTTCTTATACCCCACCCATTGACAAGGGCGTCGACCCTGTTTAAAACACCATGATGTTTTTAGGGGAAAGCTGAAGTGTACTTTCAAAGCTAGTTGATTATCATTTCATGTTTTTGCCTATTGCATTCTCAGGGTCCCCAAGTTTTATTAGTTGCTGTTAACTTCAGTTTCTTCTGTTAGCTAGTCTCACGTGACACTTAGGGAATGCAAACATGAGAGTTTGTTTCAAACAGGATATGAAAAAAAAATCCTCCAAATTAGAACCCAAGTTCCTCCCCTACCACCAGAATAGTTTCTGTAATCATGATTAAAAGAGAAAAAAAAACTTTGTCTGGAAATAAAATCTGTTTGTAGCATACCATATAGCTTCATGGGAAGGAGAAGGGAGAGCAAAGCAGGGACCACTCTGTAACTATAAGAAACACCTGTGACAGGACAGCTTGGTAATATAACACCTTGGTGGTAAGGGCATGGGAAGGGATTCAGCTCTCCTTAACAAGAGAGCTCGAGAGATGAGAGCATCAGTGCTTGGCAGTCTCTATACCCCTGGTGCAAATAGCCACGGGGTCCCATCTATAAGAAGCTGCGGGAGAGGTCAGTCGAGAGGTGCATGCTGTTCTTTCGCTCGCTCACTCTGACTCTTTGACTTCAGCTCGCAGGGCGTCTACCCAGCATCTCTCTAAGACTGCTAAGATTTACTTTCTTACTAAAACTGTTTCTCTCTCTCTCCCTTCTGCTTAGGTGAATAGCCCTCAGGCACTTGAGAGTGATTATTCCCTAGCAAAATAACACTGTGGTCCTGGGGTCCGAGGCCGGACGATAGATAAGCCAGGGCAGAGACCTGGCAAATCCCGACCCACAAGTGGTGACTAGGATGGGATAGTGAATAGCCACTGGCAAGTGTTGAATGTGAAGGCTAATAGCCAGTCTATGGAAGTTTTTATTGATATGACAAATTTAGGTCATCTTATTTTTCCTTTTCCTTTTCCTTTTCCTTTTCCTTCCTTCCTTCCTTCCTTCTTTCTTTCTTTCTTTCTTTTTTTAGATAATCTCACTGTGTCGCCATGGGTTGAGTGCCTTGGTTTCACATCTCACAGCAACCTCAAACTCTTGGGCTCAAGCGATCCTCTTACCTCAGCCTCCTGAATAGATGGGACTACAGGCTCCCACCACCACACTTGGCTAATTTTTCTACTTTCCGTAGAGATGGGGTCTCGCTCTTGCTGAGGATGGTCTCGAACTCCTGAGTTCAAGCAATCTGCCCGCCTCTGCCTCCCAAAGTACTAGGTTTACAGGCGTGAGGCACAATGCCCAGCCAAATTTGGATCCTTTTAAGTTTAGAAAGGAAAAATGGAAGAAACTCTGATTATAATAAACTCTTGGTCTGTAATCCAATTGTACAGTGTCTCATGTGAGGATTTTTACCCGTTTACAAGCAGCTTGTGCAAAGTAGTCCCTGGGAGGCTCCCCCAGAGTGGGTGTAACATCAGCTGCCGCTGGTCATCCTCCTGCTGCCGCAGCAGTTTGGTCTCGGACGGTTCTCTGATAGAAGGAAGAAACAAGAGGAATATTCAAAGCTCAGTGATCTGTGAACAGGGAACAGGCAGCATCATTACTTAGCATCATTGCCTTTTCTAAAAATGAAGCATTAAGTCAATTTTCCAATTTGGATTAGGGTGGTTTTGACATGGACTGTTGACTAGCAAGAGAGGAAATTGCTAAAAGTATACAGAGGCAATAAAGATCCAAATTGTTACAGCTGTTTGAGTCCTTCTGCTGTCATATACTTGAACTTCATGAGGTGTTAGAATTCTAACGTACACAATGTAAAAGTTTCAGCACCTGGACACAAGAATAACTAAGCAGAATCAGAAGTAAAATAAAATTTATCTCACTAGGATTGTTTTTTTCTTCTTTTCTTGCCCACTGTAATCATGTAATATAGCAATACTTCAAAAGAAAAAGGAGAATCAATGGCCATTTAGTGTCTATTTAGACAACATAAACCTTATAACTGGAACTTTGTCACATATTACAAAATCTTTACGCATCTAAACAGCTTTTCTGGGAACAATCATTACATTTACCTAAAGTGAAAAATCTTTATGTACTAAAAATTAAGGAAGCCTTGGAAAAAAGAGACAGAAATTGGACAACATTATTTTGCTCTGTACCTATATTCTCACTCAACCTTCACCAAGGCTTTCCCGTGGAGGTCTCTCATTCAGTCATACAAATAAACATGATTACACTGTATCCAAGATTTTAAAACATAGGCTTCAAAAGTATTAAAGTTTTTCTAAAAATATTTTCTCTTATGAAAAAGTTGGTTCTTTCCTTCGGTGACACATATTTGAAAGCCTTTTGGATTTTTAATATAAATAAAAACCTAGTCACCTGACACTTTCAAGGGTGGAAGAGTTAGATGGGCTAATTTTAGACAGGAGGAAGGAGGGCTTCTTCTGAAACTGGAGGTAAGTGAGGGAGAAGGAATCAAGCACTTTGCTGGAGTTGGAGAGGGAGAAAGCAGGAAATTGAGAGAATTGAAATCAGATAGAAATCCTCCACATTTCTTTTTAAATGAGAGTTGAGCTCCTTTGGTGAAAGTTGGGAGGTGGCAGGTGCACTTGACTATGAAGAAAACGACGTGGACAGTGTATGTGGGATTGTTCCCAGTGGAGGTCAAACACATAACAGCTAACTCTGAAGAATGCCAAAAATCTTCGAGCATCCACAGGAATTTGAAAATACTGAAGTTCTGGTAGCACCAGGTCTGTCTGCTTAGTGACTTCCTTCCTTTAATAATTGGATGTCATTTTTTTTTTTTCAAAAAGGAAAAAAAAAGGGAGGGTGGGAGGAAGAGAAGAAAAGATTCAGGGGCATTGAAAGAAAAATTATCATTTCTCCTGATTATTAATTGTTAAACTATTGTAACCACATGGTAGAAAGTGAAAAGAACAAACACCTCCCTGGACTCTGATACTTTTTAAAAGATAAAGAAGAACCTGCTAATGAGAACACTTGATGAAAAGATAAGAAGCAGAGATCAAAACCAGAATAGACACGCCTGTGATCCCAGCACTTTGGGAGGCTGAGGCAGGAGGACTGCTTGAGGCCAGGAGTTTGAGAAGAGCCTGAGCAAGAGTGACACCCCATCTCTACATAAAATAAAAAAAACTAGCCAGGTATGGTAGCAGGCGCCTGTGGTCCCAGCTACTCAGGAGGTGGAGGCAGGGGAATTGCTTAACCAGGACTTTGCGCTTGCAGCTATGATGATGCCCCTGCATTCTAGCCAGGGCAATAGAGGGAGACCTTGTAAAAAAAAAAAAAAAAAAGCCAGAAAATGCCAGTATTTAATAATAAACTATTTGATTTTAAAACAAGTTTCATAAACCCTAGTCAGACTGCAAGAAGAGTTGCACAAGATTTATTTTTCCAATTCATTGAGAAAGTTTAATGAACTGTTAGATTATTGAAGATATTACCAAACATGCTACAAAATAAGCGTCTTTCTTCTCCTCGACCCAAATGAAAGTCTGGCTTTTTATCAACTCCAGAAGTGCCGTGTGTGGATGGTAAGCATAAAAGTCAGAGGCCACACCTGCCAGCCAGGGTGTTTCTTCCCATGTCTGCATCCTGAGATTCCTTTCTGCAACAGAACCATGGGCCTTTGGCAAATAGCCAAAGGAAGATCAACTTTTGATTTTCTTGTTTAATCGAGGCATTCCCAGGGCCAAGAGGGGCTTGCATGAGGAGTGTAGTTCAGCACAGGATTAGCGCTGTTGCTGGATACAAAAACCATTGCAAAGAACCTGAGCCTTCCAACGCACAAAGCCCCTTCTGTCACCCCAAGGAAGGCTCCACGGAGGACTGCACATGGGATGCTTTGCATTTCATTCATTAGCTTCCAAGAAAAAGATAATTTGGCCTGAATTTATTAAGTGGAAAATTGAAAAAACCCATCCTCAAGGAGAGGGGAGTGTCATTACAAAAATTAGTTTTTCGTGGAATTCTTAAAACACGAGCATGCCTCTTGTACACAAAAATAAATCTCTTCGTACTGGAAATGTCACCGTATGGCCCATTTAGAAAATCCGTGAATCCATATGGTTGTGTTTCTGCCATCACACAGAATCTGAGCATCTGCCCAAATTCAATTTTTCTTACTCTTTTTGGTTCCAGCTTTATTGAGGAATACTTGCCAAATAAAAATCGTGTCTCTCTAAGGTGCACCACGTGATATATTCGGCACCTGTGAGATGGTTACCACAATCAAACCAGTTCACTTAGCTCTCACCACACATGGTTAACCTTTGTGTGTGTCTGTGTGGTAAGAACACTTAAGACCAAGAATCTGAGCACATTTCCACCACCCAATGCAGTATTATTAATTATGCTATGCTGCACATGACATCTTTAGACCTTATTCACTTCACATTACTGAACCTTTGTACCCTTTGACCAACACCTTTGTCCCCACTGCCCAGGTCCCGGCACCTAACGTTCTTCTGCTCTTGTGGCCTGACTTTCTCAGATCCCACATGTAAATGGGTCTATGTGGTGCTTGTCCTTCTGTGCCTGGCTCATTTCACTTAATGTAACGTCCTCTAAGTTAGTCCAGGTTGTCTCAAGTGGAAGAATTTCCTTTTTCCTTACAGGCGAATAATATCCTATTGAATGTTGTATGTGTATTTACATAAATACATACACACATCATTTTTTTATCCATTCATTCAATAACAGACACTTAGGCTGTTTTCTTATCTTGGCTGTTATGAATATGGGAGTGTAGATATCACATTAATAAGCGGATTTCATTTCCCTTTGATATATGTCCAGAAGTGGGATAGCTAGATAGTATGATACTTCCATTTTTAAATTTCTGAGGAACTCCCATCTTGTGTTCATGACGGCTGTACCCATCGAAGTACCTACTGACAACATGCAAGGATCTCCCTTTCTCCACATCTTCACCAACGTTGTTTATATGTTTTGTCTTTTTGATAATAACCATTGTAACAAGTATGAGGCGATATTTCATTGTGATTTTAATTGTGTTTGCCTGATGATTTGTGAGTTGAGCACCCAATCTCACACCTGTTGGCCAAGTCTACGTCTTCTTTTGAGAAAAGCCTTTTCAGGTCCTTAGTCTATTTTTGAATCAGGTTATTTGCTTTTTTGATATTAAATAGTTTGAGTTCCTTCTGTATCTTAAATATGCAGCTCATCAGGTACAGGGTTTTTTTTTTTTTTTCATTTAAAAAAATGTGAAAAGGGGCCCGAATAGAACAAAAAAGTGAGGGAAGCTGAATTTGCTCTTTGTAAGATGATGTCATGCTGTGTTGCTCAGGCTGGTCTTGAACTCCTAGCCTCAAGCTAGGCTCTGCCTTTCCCAGTGCTGGGATCACAGGCCTGAGCTGCTGTTGCTGGCCAGCATCAGATAATGGCTTCTTGGCTGAACTGGCCAGATCAGTCTGCTCACACCACTCTCAAGGAGAGGAAGAATGTTTTGCAGTTGGATGCCCACCTACAGATGAACCTCCTTGGAGACAGAATTTTGAATCATCAGAGAAGCAACAGGGAGCACTTTGAGTGAAGAAGGGGATCCACTGCAGGCCCCTGTACTGAGCAGGAGGCTGCGTGGCCTCTGTGCAGCAGCATTAAACCAGAACGCAGAGGCAGCAGAGACACAGCAGTGTCTGTTCCCAGGTCACTGGAATGAATGCCACTCCGAGCTCTTAGGCCTAGAGCTCCTGACCCACTTAGGGTGTATGCTTGCTACAGCCACCGCCACATTGCCCTGGCCAGGCCTGGGAGGACGAGGGGGAGCAGATGCTCCCACTGCTCTGTGACTGGGAGACAATCACCTCTCTCCCCATGGCGTATTTGAGCAGAACTGGTTCCACCAACGCCTGCTGAGAAGCCCTGCGGTGACGGCCTCAGCAGCACTAGGCAGGGACGGGCATCCCAGGTGCCCAGAGGTCCAGCACTGTGCCCCACCCACCAGCACCCTGGTCCGGTCAGCATAGCTCCTGAGCTGCTGCTGGGGCCCCCAGCACAACCCACACAGCTCTTGCACTGCTGCAGACCTCCACAGATCCACCCCCAAGGCCAGAGCATACTTGAGTATTTATCACGGCACAATTCACAATTACAAAGATGTAGAATCAACCTTAGTGCCCAGAGCCCATCAATTCAGGAGCAAATAAAATGTGGTGTCTGTGTATATAGATACCCAGAGAATACTACTCAGCCATAAAAAGGAATGAAATAATGTCTTTTGCAGCCACTTGGATGGAATTGGAGACTATTATCCTGAGTGAAGTATCTCAGGAATGGAATAACAGATCACGTACTCATTAATAACTGGTAACTAAACAATGGCCACAGGTAGGTACAAAGAGATGCAAAGGACCTTGGAAACCAAGAAGGGGGGAAGTGGGGGAGAAGGGCATTAGGTAAAAACTTACCTGTCAGGTACAGTGAACACTATTCTGGTGATAGGAACGCTAACAGCCCTGACTTAAGCATTATACGAGGTAACCATGTAACAGAAACATTTGTCCTCCCTTAATATTTTGAAATAACATATAATTTAATTTTAAAAATAATTTCAACTATTATAAAAGCAATACTTGTAACGTGCAAGAAAATAACAAAAGGTATAAAATGAAAAATTATCTTCTTCCCATCCCAGATGCACAGATGGCCACTGTAGATAGTGTTTGAGCATGCCTGCCAAGCTTTTTATATAATTCACATACACACACCCTCCTCTTTTCAACTATACCCATTGTTCTGTGTGGTGTTGGTGTTTTCATTTAGCAATTTATCTTCAAAGTCCTTCCACTATAATAGCTAATATGTGTTAACTGTTTTTTGTATTACAAGCACTAAAGGACTAACTTGTTTCATTTTTACTTAATCCTCTCAAAAACTCTGTGAAGTAGACTTTGTTATTATTGAAGATGGAAAAAATTGAAGCCAAGAGAGAAGTAACTTGCTCAAAGTCATACAGCAAGGATGTAGCAGAGCTGGTCATTCAATACCTGTGGTCTGGTGTGGAGTGCCCACTTCCTGCACTATGGACGCTACCCGGCCCTCCTTCAGTAACAGCATTCCACGATTTTGAATAGCTACCCACCTTTTGTTACATGGATGTTCAGACGCTTACCTAACCACTACTGACATATGTGTAGGCTGCTTCCTACTCTGGGCTCTAACAAATTGCACTCTACATATTCACCTTCACCTACATGTACAAGGTGATGATTCATAGTATATTCCTAGACATATATTTAATCAAAATTTAAATTTTGGATTAATATTAGGAACTTCTCTTTGAAGGAGTAATGCTAACACACACAAGGAATATGTGTCTGTACTTTTCAATTTTTTAAACTATATAGAATGTAAATCATACAGTGTAAAAGTATGTAGAAATTAATAACTGCTCAAATTTTCTCTGACCATGGATATTTGCTTCTAATTTAAATACTTAACCTGTTTTTTTTTCCCACATATACAAAGAGAAAAATTAGGAGAAATCCTCTTGTGTAGAAAGCAAAAGAGCAAAAAGGCATTTTGCTATAATTAAGCATCAAAGTCCCTTGATCCTAGCAGAGTCTGTGCAGGGAAGGCAGACTCAGGATGTTTCCATAGCAGTCTCTTTCTCATTTACTGAGAAAGAAATCTAATCACTGCCCCACCAGCAGCTGGAGCAAGGGTGCAAGTGGAGGTCTGCGTGCCACTCCAGCATATCTTCTAGGTCAACTTAACAAGCTGTTAAAGAAAATGTTTTCTATCCTCCTGTCTTGGCAAACATAAATGTTAGATTCAAATATGAAATTTTTGGAGTCCTTGGAACAGAGGTTTCCAGACTCTAGCATTCGTCAGGATCACCTGGAGGACACAGATTATTACCACCTGTCATATCAGATTATTGGCTGTCCCCAGATTTCCTGATTCAGTAAGTCCAAGATGGAGCCCAAAATGTTCCCCTCTACCAAGATCACAGGGGATGATGATGCTGGCCTGGGACTACACTTTGAAAGCCTTGCTCTGGAACAGGGACCAGGCTCCAGGATGGTGGAACTTCTTGGCTAATGGACTCTTACCCCAAGGAGTAAGACCTGGCTAGAGGAGGCCCAGGACGGGTCCCCTAAATCAGGGTTTCCTATCCTGGGTACCACTGATACTTTATATCAGATAATTATTAGCTATGTGGGGGTCTCTGGTGGTCCAGGATGTTTCGTGTCATCCCTGCTTTCTACCTACTAATTGCTAATGGAACTCTGCCATCCCCCTGAATTAGCAATCAAAAACGTCTATGGAATTTCAATGTTCCCTAAGGGCAAAGTCACCCCGGTTAGTGAAAACCCTGTTCTAAATCATAGGGCTCATGGCAAGGCCCCTCTTCTCTGTGCCTGAAGGCAACACTGCATAAAGAAATGAAAGGATCTACTCAAATTTGCTTCTTGAGGAACTGTGTGGTCATAAGACACGTGTACAAATGTAGAATTCCCCCTCACACTGAAATGAGAGAATGGAAATTATCTAGAATTCTGAAATTTTCACAATCCTGACATTGTGAAAAAAATTAAATCTTTGAAAGCTCAGGACAATCAGATCACAATTTGGCCTATCCTTGTCCCACCCTCATCAAGTCACTTGTTGTCTATTAATAGGGACCCCACACTTACATCAATGTTTCAGCTGCTCACTTAAAAAAAAGAAAGTCAGCACAATTTCCAAACACCAATCACCTAGATCTGGTGCACATTTCAATAGAAGGACAAGGTCTGTTCTGTGGTGCCTACGGCTGCAAGAAAATCATCTAAATCTCCACCCTCGGTATTTGACAGTTGGTCTTATAATATAAGTGACTTAGGTAGTGGACGAGATAAATTATTTGCAATTCTAAATATGCTGTTCAGAACTTGGAACGTTTACACTAAACATTTGGTATCTGATTTCAAAAATCTTTTTTGGAATCCTATCATTTTATTATTATCCCTGGTTGGTTCCTACTGACTTGATATGTAATTGAGTTACTTTGTTAAGTAGAAATTTTGACAGACAGGCTTTAATAGGTTTCTTGCTGGCTAGATAACTCAGTGTATGATTTATTCAGTAAAATAGAAACATTTTAAGCAGAGCATAAATTCTGAGTTTTCTTTTGTTTTCTTTTGGTTTTAGTAAACTCTGTATTTTGTTTAATTTCAGGTTAAGTTTCAGTTACAAAGAATTAGGTTACAGTGTTTGCATTTGTTAGGTACAGTCCCTGTTGTAGTTGGGTCCTGCCCTCAGGAGGTGTGCCAGGTACCCCCACATTGTGCCCATTAGGTGGGGACACCCCATCCCCCTCCCTTCTCCCCCTTCCCCAGCCCTCTTCTCTCTCCCCTCATCTTGAATTGAACTGGGGTTTTCTCTTGTGTGAGCAGGTGTTAGTTCCTCTACTGGCTTCATATTGAGGACATTGGACACTTGCTTTTCCATTCTTGGGGTACTTTACTAAGAAAAATGTGTTTCAACTCCATCTAGGTTACTACAAAAGATTAATACAAAATATCTCCATCTTTTTGCAAACTTGGTATTTTAAAAACACTTCTTATTGCAAAGCTATCTGAAAATATGTAATTTTATTATTTCTCAATCGATTTGCCTATCTCGAAAATAGGCAAATATGTTGTGACAAAGTATGTTGTGTATGAGGCAAGGATCAGGAAGTACAAATGACAAAAATCATCTTAAAGAAGAGAAGGGGAAAGTTATTGGATCATAAAATTAAACTGTAGAATGCTCATATTTCATAAAAGAAAAGAATCAATAAAACTAAGTGTTTTGTCCAATTTCAATATAAAAATTATAACATGAACTAAAATATAAATTTATAAAATATGACTATTAAATATACCTTGAATTCTAATATAAATTAGAAAATGAAATTAATAAAATAAAGCACCACTTAAAATAAACATCTCATTAAATATGGAATTATATTAATCACAAAATTTATAAAGTAAAAAGTCTTTGATAATTTATAAAATTCAGTCTTACAAAATAAGCTGAGTAAATGGTATCAAATAAGTATATTTTTGAGAAGTGTCTACCTCTTTCAGAATCTACACTAGTTCAACCATTTCCTTCCAGCTATTTTATCTTAAAAAAAAATCTCATTTTTTCTTGATAAAGAAGAACTTTGAGGACATTTTTTAAAGACAATTTATTGCCATCAACCCAAATTTAGTTTCAAAGAAAATGTTTTTTGTTTATCTTCACCTTTTTTCTGGTTCATAGTGTAAAACTACAGATTACCAGTTTCAATTTCTTTTTTTCTTTTTCTTTTTTGAGACAGAGTCTCAAGCTGTCACCCTGGATAGAGTGCTATTTGCATCACAGCTGACAGCAACATCAAACTCCTGGGCCCAAGCAATTCTCTTGCCTTAGCCTCCCAAGTAACTGGGATTACAGGTGCCTGCCTGCCTGCACGCCACAACACCGGGCTATTTTTTTGTTGTTGTTGCAGTTGTCATTGTTGTTTTAGCTGGCATAGATTGGGTTCGAACCTGCCAGCCTAGGTGTATGTGGCCGGCACCCTACCCACTGAGCTGTGGGCACCACCCCAGTTTCAATTTCGACATGCCATTTTTCACTCCAGTTCTGTTTTTCTAATGGATAAATAATGTGAAATTGAAATGAAAACTTAGTAAATGTAGAATATAAATGTCTTAACACAATAACTAAGAAAATGCCAGGAAGGCTATGTTAACCAATGTGATGAAAATATGTCAAATGGTCTATAAAACCAGTGTGTGGTGCCCCATGATCACATTAATGTACACCGCTATGCTCTAATTTAAAAATAAAAAAAAAAGAAAGATATAGAGACAACAGATTGGTGTTGTATCAGATTGAGTCCCTCTCTGAGGAGCTATTATTTTAGTGAGAGGGACAAATTAAAAAACATGTAAAAAATTATGTTGGATACTGGTAAGTTCTTTGAAGAAAACAAAATAAGCAAGAGTGACTTGGTGAGGGTGAAAAAGCTCCAGGGACAGTTGTCAAGGAAACCTCCCTAAGGCATTGATCTACAAGCTGAGATATAAATGATGGGAAAAAAGGACTAGAGACCAGAATTCCAAGAAAGCAACAGTGAGAGCAAAAACCCCCAGATGGGAATGAATTTGAAGCATTTGAACATCAATAACAAGGTCAACGTGTCTAAATTTCAGTGGACAAGTGGAGAATGTTAATCTATTGTGTCAGAGAGAAAGGCAGGGGACAAATTATGTAGTATTTTACAGGCCAGAGTAAGAAATTAGATTATGAATCCAAACTGTAGCACCTTATGTAACCATAATGTTTGCACCACTGTAATATTCTGAAATTTTTTTTAACTGTAAAATAAAAGGAAAAAAAGACCAGCAGAGTAGGCACATAGGTCATATTGTTGCTGACTGTAAGTCCTGCCTTTGAAGTAAAAGTTAGATCACAGTACGTTTCAAAGACAACAGAAAAAAAGACGAGAGATCAGAGGTTAAGTCATCACCAGCCGTCTGATGATATATACGGTTCCAAAGGGAATATGCTGCCTGTGAGGGCTTCTAACAGAAATAACTCAATTCCTCATCCATCACTCAAGTTGTGAATCAAGTTCTTATTTAGCTAGGACCCATTCAGATTCATGTCCAAGGTAATGCTCTGCCCGTTGTGATGCCCAGGGAATCTGAGATCCCTGTGACTCTGTAGAGATTGATCCTTCCTATGACCACATTTTCTTGCTCAGAATTAGCCCTGCTATCTATGAGGCCAGGACTAGAGGTCTCAAATCTGGGTCTTGACAGTACTTAGTTCTGGAGGACCCTTAGAAATTATCTTTGATTTTATAAATCTTGATGTGAATCTATTTTTTGATGATACATTTTCTACCACAAAATGGAATGAAAAAGAGTTAAAAAAACTAATTCAAGATCCTGCACAGTTTCGTTTCTCTACCACTGAGTTTTCATTTAATTTCATAAATTATTCATTAACTCAACTGACACAGTTTGAGATTCAGTTTGCTAACAAATACCCAAATTCTTGGCAGAGTATGCTGTTAGCAACCATATGGAAATGCTCTTAGGACAACACATAGACTTACCTTGCTTTTGTTTATTAAAGCCTAATACCCAATAGTCTCATGGAAGAATCTAAAACATACTTCCTCTTAGAATACAGCACTTTTTCTGGAAAAGCATTCTTCTCCCATACCCCAGAATAGCATGTTCCAAAAGACACTACACCCACACATTGGACTCTGATTTTCTTTTCACCTAGGCAGTCTCTTGGAAATGGGTAGGAAAATAATCCCCTATGCACAGTGTGCCCAGCTGCCAGAAAAGCTACAAAGCTGCAGTGTGAGAGAAAACACACTTCGTGGGTTTGCTTTAAGTGATTTCTCTTACAATATGCTGAGCATCTGCTTGTTACTCCAAGTGATTTTTCAAAAAGTGACAAACACTTGGATTATGATCCTGTGTGATGAATTTTCCCCACCCTCCCCACTTCCACACTGCTGTCTACTTAAAAGAATATACGATGGTGTGACTTGCTACAAAACCTCAAGGAGAGCGTATTAAAAGGATTTATGTTGCATGAGCTAGTTGGCTGCATCGACCAGGTAAAGGTTATTGAATACCTGGGCACCTCAGGGGATCTGCTCCCAGTACCCAGGAGACCCCTCGCCTATGTGTGGATTTGCTTTGTGGATTTCTATTTTCTAGCTCTGTGACCAGACAAAATTCCTTGGCATCTCTGCACCTCAGTTTCCTCACATATAAAGTAGAAATGACAATGCTATTTACATTATAGCATTATAATGAGATAATGTATCTCAAGTACTTGGAACAGCCACTAGTAAAGGGCAGCCACTGTTATGCATGTAACTTATCTTGAGAACTAAGATAAAGAGTGAAAAAACAAACAGTAGAAATGGCACACAGGGCTGGGCACAGTGGCTCACACCTATAACCCTAACACTCTGGGAGGGCAGGGAGGCTCACACCTATAACTCCAACACTCTGGGAGGGCAGGGAGGCTCACACTTATAACCCTAACAGTCTGGGAGGGCAGGGAGGCTCACACCTATAACTCCAACACTCAGGGAGGGCAAGGAGGCTCACACCTATAACCCTAACACTCTGGGAGGGCAGGGAGGCTCACACCTATAACCCTAACACTCTGGGAGGGCAAGGAGGCTCACACCTATAACTCCAACACTCTGGGAGGGCAGGGAGGCTCACACTTATAACCCTAACAGTCTGGGAGGGCAGGAAGGCTCACACCTATAACTCCAACACTCAGGGAGGGCAAGGAGGCTCACACCTATAACCCTAACACTCTGGGAGGACAAGGAGGCTCACACCTACAATCCTAACTCTCTGGGAGGGCAAGGAGGCTCACACCTATAACCCTAACACTCTGGAAGGGCAAGAAGGCTCACACCTATAACCCTAACACTCTGGGAGGGCAAGGAGGCTCACACCTATATTTTATTTATTGAACATGAAGTTTGCACTATTCCCATTCTAGGCAATGGCAAAGGCTTCTGGGGAAATGGAGGCATCCAACATTCCTAACCCTACTCAGAATCAAACCATTTATCACCCTGTCCACTGCTACCAGGCTGACCTGAGCCACTAAAACCTCTCACGTGGATCAGTTCCATGACATCCTAAATCATCTTCCTGCTCCTTCCCCAGCACTCCAATAGCCTGTTCTCAATACAGCAACCAGAGCGACCCCTTCCACTCAAATAGTGGCACTTGAATGCTCAAAACCTTTCAGTCTAACTAAAATCCAAAGTTCTGAGAATGGCCTACAAGCCCTTTCAGGATTTGCAGTCCCCTCGTTATCTCCTTTATGCCACCTCCCAACCCTGCCCCCCCTCTCTCTACTCTATCCTCTCTGCCATCCTTGCTGCTTGAACACAGCAGCCATATTCCTGCCTTGCTTCTTTTGCTACAACTTCTCCCTCTGAATTGAACGGCTTTCTCTATATTGTCTTGGCAAATTGTCTCGCCTTCCTCAAATCTCTGTTAAACTGTGACCTTTCCAGTGAGGTTTACCTAATCACTCTATTTAATACTAAAATATACCCCAACCCCAAATTTTGAAACTCTGTATTGTGCTATAGTTTCCTTTTCTTTCATAGCACTTATCACATCCTAAATTCCTATATTATTTACTTATTTTTTACGGTTTCATGATGCAGTTGGTAGAACATAAATGACTGTCATTGCTCGCTATTATATCCCTAGCATCAGGAACGGCGCCCAGCACATAGTAGGGAAAAGATGATCATGAAAATATGCATCAGATAAATAAACGGGAACGGAAGCAAATATGCATCTGAAAAATAAACAGGAGAAGGGGGACAGAACAAACATTTGGAAAGAACATCACAGGGCTTAGTAACTGCCTACTAATAAATAATGGAAATAAAGCCTAGTCAAACATGATTACAAAAGCAAAACACTTGAAAAGAAAGTTCTCAAAAGAAGAGGCACAGGCAGCCCATAAAGAGATGCTCAACATCATCAGCAAGTGGGGAATGCAAATTATATCACAACTGGGTACCACTTCACGCTTCTAGAAGGCCTAGAAGCAGAAAATGGATAACAAAAAGTATTGGGGAGGATATGGAGACAATGGAACACCCATTAATTGCCAGTGGAGTATAAAATGGTTCAGACTCTTTAGAAAACAGTTTGTCAGTTCTTCAAAAAACTAACTGTGCTACTATTTGACCCATTAATTGTAGTCCTAGTTTAGTCTAGTCCATGAGAACCAGAAACACATGTCCACACAAAACCCTGTGCATAAATGTTCACAGCAACATTATTCATAAAAACCAAAAAGTGAAAATGACTCCAATGCCCATCAGTTGAAAGATAATAAAAATGGTGTGTTATTCACCATAAATAAGAATGACGTGCCCAGATATGTTATGATATGAATGGATCGTGTCACACCATGCTAAGTGGACGAGGCAAACACAAAAGGCACATATCACATGCTTCTCTTTACATGAAATGTGCACAGGAGGAGAGTCCACAGGGGCAGAAAGCGGATTATTGGTCTTCAGGGCTCTGGGGAGGGAGACATGAGAAGGGACCACCAATGGGCATGACATTTGTTTTTGGAGTGATAAAAATATTTTGGAATTAGGCAATGATTATGATTATGATTGTATATATCTGTGAATATACCAGAAATAACTTACTAAATATACTAACAATAAAAGTATGTGAATTATAAAGTATATAAAATATAAAATAAATATAAAATAAAATATCTCAATTTTTCAAAAGCAATGACCACATTTTGAGCTTCTTCTCCATCGTTGGCATGTGTAGGACCAGCAGCCTGGGCTGGAGTTACTGTTACATGGATCTGTCTTTGAGCTTCATGGAAGTCAGTCACTAAGAAAACCATCCTGAAGGAAATGGCTCTTATACGACCAAAGAAATCTGAAATTAGAACATTCTTCTTCAAAGTAAACTTTACCAGGAAGTTACAGTGTAAATCCTCATATCAGGGATTTCCAGGAACTGCCCAGTATTAATATAACAGATGTTGTCTTTGCTCTTTTGCCCAGATATAGACATAGACATCCTTTAAAAGGATGTTTCTTCTGTTGATTAACACTCAAAAAGATTAGGGCATAAAATAAAATTGCAACTCACTCCATATAAGAATTCTCACCAAAATGGTAGACTCCAGACACAGTGTTGGCAGACTTTATATAGCAATAGGTCTTGTGGAGCCAGGAGACAGAGTCACATTTCTTTAGTCTAATTTACTCAAATGCCAGATATCTCCACTAGGCATGTGGCAAGTATTAGAGGGCAATCTGAAGTCTGAATTCTGATTTGCATTGTTGATTAAATGAGTACCATATGCTTTCATACTGAGCATGCAGGTAGCAAAGTCAACATACTGTCATGAGACGGTAGGGGCTTAAATTATACATTTGCCTGATCAGATAGTCATCATACTTCCAACCTGGACTGAACCCTTGAGATAGCAATAGATGAAAGTGAAAAGTTTTTCAGATTCCACAAAGAACTCTGAATTTTCCTATTTAGACAAGGACTTAGTTGAGAGCCTATCATTTGTGCCATAATACAGAGAAGGCATAATTTGGGTATACTAAAACCCTAAGTGCAGATGTTTTTAATCAAATGCTTCTACTATGAAATCATTTCAGTAGAATCTCTGCAATCCATGTAATTTGATGTAGATGTGACTTCTTAATGAATTAGCTCAAAAAATGTATCCCCTCAAGTAGATAAATGACTCACTTAGAGTTAAAATATATGGGTTCTGGACCATGTTCACAGAATAAGATAAGGTTAAAGTTGAATGCTTTTCTTATATAATTTTAATAGGAATGTCATGTGTTATGCAATAAGTCTGAACCATTCTCAGCTGACAAAAAAATCTGTAATTCCTCTCTGATGTGACGCTCTAGGTTATTGGCCCCTGTTTTCCCCTCACAGTATAAACTCTGATGAGGTTTTTCACCTTTGCATCCTTCACCCACTGGCTAGACCAGAAATGGCCCATAAACAGATATTCAAAAAACAAAAAAGAGAGGGAGGATACAGAATAGAGTTGTTGGGGAAGTTTCTTTTCAAGTTTTTAATGCAGAATATGCTTCAAAGTATAAAAGCAGGCCAGGAGAGAGGAGACTCCAGAGGCTGAAGGAGGACAGCCATTCTCTCTCGCCTGGCTTTGGCAGGGTAGGCCAGTCTGGCCAATGACCCTCCTACTGAAGACTGTGATCGGGAGGGTATGACTCAAAAGTTCAGGGTTACCTAGAATTTCTTTGAGACATGGATGGAAGGATTGTAAATTTGCAACAAAGTAGCTGATCTCCAGGGGCAGTGGTAGCCAAGTAGCCCCATCTCGCAGGAGAAATTTGACCTATTCCCTAGTACCTCCATTCCTGTTTCAGCCTGCCTCCCTGATGTATATCTATTCACAAGCCACAGGAAAGCTCAAGAGTAAACTTGAAGACAGCCAAAGGCCCAATTAACACTCATACTCATTGTCTAGGAAGACATGCTACTCACCCACTGACCTAAGAACTCTGTCGCATAATACTTTTGATTTTCCAACTACACTTCTATCTCAGATTTTTCTAACCCTCCTGTAAAATAAAGTTATCCAAAATTAAAATATCTGTATATCTACTTAAATTTCACATACCTAAAGACACCTAAAATATTGACGTTTTATTTTCCCATTGTGTTGTGAAAAGGGAGCAGAGCATTTTTTAAAAGTCTAATATGCAAAAAAATCTAATATACAAAAAACTAATATGCAAAAAAGTCTAATATGCACACAATAACCAAAGCTGAAAACATCTCAAATGTCTGAATAAACAAAATATGGTATAGCCATTCAATGGGGTATTATTCAGCCATAAATAGGAATGAATTCCTGATACATGCTACCATACAGATGCTTAAAAACTTTATGTTAAGTGAAAGAAACAAGACCAAAATAAGATCACATATTGTATATTTCCATTTATATTAAAATATTCATAAAGATATAAAGCAACCACCTTATGGGCACACAGTTTCTTTTTGGGGTAATGAAAATGTCCTCCAAATAGATTGATAACAGTCATACAACATTGTGAATAAACTAAATATCACTCATTTTTAAATGGTTAAAGTGCTGAATTTTATGTTATGTGTATTTTACCACAATAAAAAATTCAATGTGCATACAATTATTATAGAGAAAATACAAAGTAGAATATTTAAAACAAGACCTCTTCAATTTGCCATAGAATGAGTATGTTAAAGATGGCTTCTCAAAGGAACTTTTCTGATTGTAAAATCTTTGTAGTCCTGACTTTCCTTTGGACCTCTCAATAAGATTGTCTTTCCTTATGTAATAAAGTATTTACATTAAGAAAAAACTTGGGTCTTGGTGAGAAGAAAGATAAAAATAAGCACCTTCAAAAGGCTTTTCATTTCTCTCTGAGCCCAATCAGACCCCATTACATTCAGACAAAATAAGGAAGTTGAAGAAATGAAGAACATTTTAATTGATCTTGACAGATGCAATGTTTTCACTCCAAGTTCAAAATTATTTTATTGTAGATTAGCATCAGTAATTCAATTTTCCAAAGATGTGGTTCTTTACTTGGGAGAAATGAGCCCAACATGGTAGGAGTCACATTGTTCTTCAATATGGGATGACAAAAATGTGCCCCTCGTTACTACCCTATAATAGAATGACTTATTATTATAAAATTATTTCCAGTTTGTCTACTGGGGAATGCTATTTACCCAATCTTTTATTCTAGAATTTATAACTTCCTTATCTTTCATCTCTCTCATTTCTGTATTTCCCCCAATTCTCATACACATCAGTGGCAAATTTATGTATAAATAAGTTTTATGTATAAAATTTACCATTTTAAAGCACACAATTCAAGAGCTTTTTTTTATTGTTGTTAATCAGGCCCAGGAGAGGTTTGAACCTGCCACCGCTGGTGATCAGTGGCATTTAGTGTTTTCACCATATTGTACAACCATCACCACTGAATTATTTTCATTACCCCAGAAGGAAACTCTGTTACTAACAGGCAGTAACATACATACACCTAAGACCCCCGCAAATTATGCTCCCCATCTCTGATGGAATTATAAAAGAAAAGCTTAAAAAATAACAAGTATATAACCTTCGAAGTGTCTCTTTCAGTGTATTTTTTGTACCAAAGCCAGAGCAAGTCTTTTCCTTCTATTAAGAAGCAAAAAATGAACTATTTCCCGATTTACATTTTCTGCATTACTCAGAGTAAATAGAAATACCAGCAACTTCAAATTCAATTTCTCAACTTTCTTAAACATGTGTGGTGCTTAAAAAGGAATTTTGAATAACCTCTTGGGGGGAAATTGCAAGAATTTTCTATCTGGGTTCTTCAGAGGAAACCATCATAATGCTTTTGTAAATAGTGAAAACATTTCATCTTAGAAGTACTTAAAACACAATTACTTCATTTACTTTTAGAGGCCTCGCCAAAGTGAGTTTTCAGCCCATCTCTTCAGAGCAGGTGTGTGTTATTAAATGTGGTCTCTCTCCTGATTCATTTCCCGGCCTTGGGAGGGCTCTTTGTGTGAGAGCTCCATCTCACTACGCATGCATAAGGAAGATATTACGGCACGAAGCCCTCTGAAAAATTCATCAGTGCTACAAACTACTGACCTTACCCTAAACCCATCTGCTTGCAGGCCAGCTGACTCAGCGTCTCCTGCCAGCCGTCTGCACACACGTGATGTTCTATGGCACCTCTGTGAACCGTCAGTAAGGAAGAGGAGTTTGCATTTTTAGAAAGCGTCACTGGGGAAAGAAAAGGGAAGAAATCCTAATTAAAAATAGTTCTTTCTATGAAACCAAATGATAACTCCACATGCCCCTGACTTATTTGCATTCGTTCATTTTTATTTATTTTAGTTAAAAATCATGTGGTGAGTACCTACCCCGTGTGAATCACTGCTCTCAGTGTGATGGAGGATGAGGGATGAGAAAACATGAATTAGAAATGCTCTCTCCTCTTAAAGACCTATAGAGTAGTGCAGGAGGCAGCTCTTAACTTTTCTTTATGAGTCAGAAGACAGCCAGGGGCAGGCCCCTTCCCATGAGTTCACCCAGAGATTTGCATAATTACAAGGAATGAATTGCAACTCCATTTATATCACATCCATTAGAGAAAACATATGAGAATGTAAGGGTGTGAGAGGAATGCTAATTTAGGATTAATTTGGTATATGAGCTAATTCCTATTTTACAAAGGAGCAGTCTCTGTCCTGAATCAGTTTCGGATCATTAATGAAACACTGCTCAACTGATCATAACACGCATGAGAATCATAATGTGGCCAGATGATGCAAAGGACTAAAATAAGAGCTGAGTGAATGGAAGAAATGATGAGTGTGGGATGAAGGAATTAATCATACTCAAGATCACAAATAACATTAGAAGGACTGGTGAGAGATGGCTCTACGTCCTGTCCCTGTAAGGGACTAGGGTTAGAAGCCCCATTTGGATTTGGAAGAAGAGCATAGGGAAGATGGAGCAGCCACTTAAATACCCTATTTGAGAAGGTATAGCTGATAAAAGAATGACAGAATCTTGATCATTATTGAAACTGGGTGATAATAAAGAATTTCAAGCAATTACATAGTTAGAAAAATTGGAACCCAAATTTTTTATGTATAATACAGATGTTTCCAAATATAGAAGTATCTTGTGGGGGAAATTTTCCAGGGGTTAGAAGTAACATACATGAATCACCACTGTTGGCTTTTACAACAGTAAAACAAAACAGATGAACTTGGTTAGTAAGATCCGTAAAGTCGTTTTAAGATTTATTTCACTTGAATGGCTAACATGCATGGGGGTGTATGGCAGAAATAAAGAGCTCACCGCAGTCCCACTCATCTGAACTGTCCGCGCAGTCTGCCTGCCCATCACACCACAGGTCACGTGACACGCATTGGTGGTTTACACATTCCAGTTCATCATCCTGGCAAAATGCTGGCACAGAGAACAAGGAAGAAGACTGGATCATTTTGGAAAGAAATATGTTTGTTACTAACACTTAGGTTCTCATTTGCCAACAGGAGCATGGAAGGAATAAAATATGTGGTTGCTGAGGCCACTTAAGGCAGAATGACAGAATTTGTAAAAATTTCACTTAACAGATGTCAATCCATACAAAGAGCATTTAAGCAGAATGACCAGCTTCAAGTAGCTACACTCTCTAGTCCTAACACTTGGACTGAAAAAAACAGTACTTATAGCAGCGGAAATATTAGCAATTAAAGAACAGAGTTAAAGTCAGCAAGAGCAACGCACAAAGGATGAACCTCCAAAGCCTCCACAGGAAGAAAACAAGCTCTGTCCACATAGATGGGCAATGTTTATTTATTTTAATTCCTACTATGAAATGACTCCCTGAGTCTTACGTAATTCTCTCTTGTGTTTTTAAAAATTATAGTGAATCTTCTTGACTACTTAGCATTCATTTCCTTTCTTCCTCCTTTTTTAAGGGAACCTAATTTTGTTCAGCCCCCCACATCTGCTGCCCCCAGAGCCCGAGGAAGACCCCGATTAGTTTAATCTGCATTTGGCATTTTTCTGACTACTTTTTCTTTCTGAGTATAATTAGCAGTCCAGGAATAAGTATGTGATCTATGATCAGGGCCTTGGACTATGATTTTGTAGGTTGGACTAGGCAAGACAGCTGCTGCCCAAAGCCTGCTGGCCATGCCATGTGCCCTAGCCTGGGACAGGAGCAGCCTCGAGGAAACAGTAGCTTTTTCTGATTGATTCTCCCTGCATGGTGCTTTTTGAAATTCAGCTGTTTGTATGAGGTATATTTTCTAATCTACACAAAGGCTCCTGACTGCTAACTGTGACTCTACCCAAAATTGTCCTGAGCAAATCCCTTAGTCTTAGAGATGGGCAAGGTTCTCTGTCCTCCCCACTGGATCTGATCAAGAAAACATGGCCCAGGAGTTCCTGGCAGGCCCTGTTGACCATGGCAGGAGCCAGCCTGAGATCAAGCTGAACTGAAAGAACCACAGGGAGGTGCTGACCGCCCGCACACAGCCTCAGGAATCTGCCCTACACTTGATTTTTTATATGTTAACACAAAACGTATGTGATGTATAGTAATAAAAGATACATGTCTTCGTTGTTGTCACATTGACTTCACCCTTCTGTTACTTGTAGGTAAAATATTTTGAGACACGTTTTTTTCTGGTTCTAAAAGTAATGGCCATTAATTTAGAAAAACGCAGAAAGGATAGAAAAGCACAAAAAATTAATAATTTCGTCTCCCAGGGATTATAATTATAATTTTTTTATTATGACCATCTGATCATTTTCTGTGAGTATATACATACTTTGAAAACTCAGGCCAGAAGTGCATGTAATGCCATACATCCCGCGGTATTCAACTAATGGTAAATAATGAACCTGGCAGAGACCGTTCTTCTCTAATTTCATTTTGATGTTCGCATATTACTGTTATCTTATGATTGCATTTTATGTCCCCTGTTTTTGAATATTTGAGGTGCTTCAGTTTTCCCAGGTTATAAATAAAGCTAGAATAGTATCATAGTACAAATATGTGATTTTAAACACATTTAAACACATTTGATTTTCTTACTGGCATAAATCTTCACAAATGGTGTTTTGTTCAAAAGATCCAAACATATTAAAAGCTTTTAATACATATCTCTAAATTTTAAACTTGCATTCAAAATGAGGGGTAACTGGTGTTTAAAAATGTTATTTTGACAAATGGACATACACACTTACAGCAGTTTCTTTCATCCATGCTGTCGGGACAGTCTGGGAACCCATCACAGATCACCGTGTGCTTCAAACACTGCTTATTGGATGGGCATTCCCAAAGATCTCTCTCTTTACAACCTGCAGATAGAAGAAAAGGTTATCTACCATGGATGTGAAGTTGAAAACAAAGATGAATTTGATCCAGTAATGTAGAAAAATATAAAGACATGATTTCTTTTTTCTTAGAGATCTGACTTCTCTGTACCATGAATAATGTAATTCTGAAAGTAGATAGACCTACTAATCGACATATGTTGAGACAGGAGTAGCACCCTCCTACCAGAAGATCAAAATTGATATATGGAAAATGGGAAAAAATGGAAATACAAGCATACGTTAACATTCCTCTTTAGCTGCTCCTTTTGCTTGCTGAGTCAATTTGCCAACACGTAAGACTTATTTACAAAATGAGGAGTTATCCTTTTAAGCGCAAATGCCAAAAGCTGGTGATCAAAATGAACATTATCTTAAAATGTAATTTCATTCAACAAATTGAGACACCATCTGCATGTTTAGCAAAAGAGGCTCCCCTTCTGCCAAACACCTACCAAATCAGCTTACGAGCCAGGGGTGAAAGCCATCGCTTTATGATACTCAGTGACCTAAAGTTGAAAACTTTATCAATTAATATGAAAAATGGATACAATCGGCACAAGGTCTGGGCAAAAAGTCCGTAACTTGAACTGTAATTCGCCTATGAAATAGAAAGCACTTGTGATGTACTTAATAAAGGCCTTTTGGCTCGAGTGGGGTGCATTTCTTACGTCCACTACAGCGAGCGGAGGGTCTAGTGTGTTTTTGTCACTCCAGTGAGATCCCTGGCTCTGGCCAGGGGTGAAGTGCATGAGGAATGAGACCACACCGGATGCCGCTTTGAGTTCCCTCCAACCCAGCCTAGCAAAGCAACAAGCACAAGCCAAGCCCTCGTCATGTGTGTATTTCAAGAGGAACTTCATTGTATGTAAGGAACAAAATGTCTCTGGCTCCCAGGAAAAGATAAATCTTGTCTGGTCGATGCAAAGTAGAGACCACATAAGAAGTCTCTTTAAAACTGTTATTTCTCATCTGACCTAGTACAAAGAAGTCCAAGAAATTTTGTATGAGATTGACTTTCCTAGAATCCACTATGAGAAAAAGGAAATGTTCTTTTCAAAATTCTCATTGAAAGCAATTATCCAATTAAGTCACCAGAAAAGACAATTTTACTATGAGCTAAAATTGGTGCACTTCATCATCCAAAGACGCAGGAAATAAACAGTGAGATTGTTTCCCTGGCTGTTGGTCTGGAGGGGGTCTGAGGCCCAGGGGCTTCTATTCTAGGAACTGTGGAGTTATTTGAAATTCTCAGCTAGCACAAGCTACAGATAGCATCTGGAATATTCTGACAATGACAGTCCCTGGAGATTTGAGGAGCCTGAAATCTTCCCTCTGTGACCCAGCTTTCATCTGGCGCAGTCTGCTCACTTCCCCAGACAGCAAAGGATATCAGGAAAGAGGCCTCAGCCTTCCAGGGTGCTCACCCATCTCCAGAGATTCTTCTTCCTCACAACAAACCACGTGCTAGGACAAGATGAAAGAAAACAGCACGAGCGTTCTGATCATTCACAACCTGCCCTTCCAAAGAGAATGGGAAAGAACTTGGATATTTGGAAAGAGTTGATAAAAGACCACAAAAAGTAGATCTTCTGGAGCATAAGGCCTTTTAAACTGCATCCTCACAAATAATGACAATAAAAAAGATAACAGGTAGTATCCACTACACACCCATATGCTGACATTAGTTTTAATTCTTACAATAACATCACAGTGTCAGTATTATGCTCACCGTTTTATAAGTGAGGAAATGAACATTTACAGAAATTAAGTAAATTTCTCCAAATTACAGCTCTATGGGGAAAGATCTAGATGGGATCCAGGTACAAGTCTCTAATTGTAGTCCTGTGTGAGGTGAGAACATGCAGTGTGGGTCAGGGAGGAGGGGGAGAAGCACAGTGTTAGGGTCGGGCAGCTGGGTCTGAATCCCTGTTCCTGTCTCACTAGCTGTGTGACCTCGCGCAAGTTACTTACCTGCTCTGAACCTTCATTTCCATAGTATCACTGTAATAGTAGTAATAATGCCTGCTATGTGGGGTTACTAGAAACATCAAGTGAGTTCTCTAGAGGCATCAATTTACCCTCCATGTCTCCTCTTTTCTCATAAAGGTTTGCATGGCCTAATGGCTGCTTTGTGGACTTATGAAGTAATAAAAGATAGTATTATGTTTTGAGAAGAAATCACTCATTTTAAATTAACATTTTTGGTGTAACTATCAGTTTTTGCTGTTGCTGTTATTTTGGGGGTGGTTTCTAGAGATAGGGTCTCACTCTGTTGCCCACGCCAGAGTGCCGTGGCATCAGTTGAGCTCACAGCAAACTCAAACTTCTGCACTCAATTGATCCTCCTGCCTCAGCCTCCCAAGTAGCTGGGACTACAGGTGCTTGCCACGATGCCCACTTAATTTTTCTATTTTTAGTAGAGACAGGGAGAACTGTGAGAACTCTTGCTCAGGCTTGTCTCAAACTCTTAAGCTGAAGTAATCCTCCTGCCTTGGCCTTCCTAGTGCTGGGATTATAGGTATAAGCCACCACACCCAGCCTGTAATTATGCTTTAAATGTACATACTAAAAGGAAAAATGTATGACTCCATTCAAAATTAAAAACAGGTATGGATAGGATGGCATTTCTTAATGCAGCTATAGGTTATGAAGCCAAATGATCGCTGATGTCTGAATAACAACCACCCCAGCACACAGCTAGCAGCAGTGCCCACAGATTGAAAACACAGTGTGCCCCCAAAGTGACCAACTCATTTCTTTTTGCCTGGAACTTAACAGATCTGAGTGCCAAGTGTCCCTTGTCCCAAGACCCAGGCAAACCAGAAGGACTGGTCGCACTGACCATGCCACGCCTTCTGCCCAGTCCTCTGGCCAGGGGCAGGTGCCAACTCAGCTGGGACACCTTATTTCTCAACAAATAAGTTGCCTTTATAAGTGACATCAGCAAATGACCTCAAAGCAGATGCTTCTGGCTCTGTAAGGACATCTTAGTTATGCAAATACAGGCTAAGAAGGTCTACTCCTGATGTGGACTTGAGCAGCACAAAGCTGCTCACCCTTCAAGGAGCAGCCACTCACAGGAAGAAAGGGGATGGGGTGAGTCTGGGTTCCTGAGCGACAGAGGCTGCAACAGCTGGATCCAGACCTGATAGTGGATTGTGGAGCTACGGCAGCCAAAGCTCGGGCTTAGCAGATGTGAAGACTCCTCTGGGCAGCCAAGCCCCTTCTCTCAAGCAGGGCAGAGAGCTCGGCCTTGCTCCCTCACAGCAGCAAAGGACCTGCCTCTCCCAGAGTCCAGGCCTGACCATGAGGCGCAGCCACCCTGGTGTGGGTCTTAAAGCCACCATCTACTCCGTCTCAGCAGCACGCCCAGTTCCCAAGTCACCTACCCCTTTTAGTCATGCTGTTCCCATGGCATGCCCTTTAGCACACGGTAGCCTACTCCCCTGTGAAAGGGACGCAGGATGAGAGAATGAAAGGGCTGTAATTCGCGAGCTAGAGACCTCTCCATGGCTGTCATCCTGGAGACAGGGAACATCCACACCACACAAGCACTATTTCCAGGACACATGGGTTTACTACGAGAGCCAGAGACTTGGCCCAGCCCGTGCTCTAGACACGGCATGTCAGCCTCCTCTCCTGTGCCAGCAACAGCTGTTGGAAACAAGACCAAGCCACACGGGACCTGTCCTCTAAGGAGACCCCTGGGTGGCTTTCGAAAGAATCACTTCCTGTATCCCCCACCACGACAGCAGGTGGGTTCCTGGTTATTGTCTTCTAAGGACTAAATAGGGGTGTTATAAGCATTTCAAGCTCTGGGGGATAAGGTGTGTGTTCTCTGCATTTTACAGGTGAGGCCCAGAGAAGTTAAGTGACTGACCAAAAGTCACACAGCCTCCAAGTACTGAGTTAGGATTTAAACCCAAATCTAAGTCAAGGCAGAGCACGCTGCCATTTCAGGCTTCCTGCTCAAGACTCCACATAAGACAGTGAAACAGTTAACTACGTCCCTAAAGGAAAGGAGGGCATCTTTCCCTTGACACTGGAACGCAAACCCTACTGAGCGGAGAGACATCGTTCTTAAGAGTCATCTTCAAAGCTGCCGCGCAGACACGCCACAGGTATGACATGATGACTGTCCTTCTTCTGCTGGCTGCAGAGCAAAGACATGCCTTCCCCAAGCCACGAGACATAAGGGCACAGAGCCTGCCCTGCAGAGCGCTCAGAAACCAGGTCAGCCCGTCTGTGAGGCAGGGATGGAAATGCTGTTCAAGAGTCTGAAGGGATGGAAAAGGCAGCCTTTGGGAAAGCTTTTGAAATCAAGCTGTGAAACCAATCCAGGTCGGAGTCAGATCAACGAAAACATCTTAAGGGGATTTTTGACTCTAAAAAATGGCACGGGTCATATTTAAAGTTTTATTTGAGCCCAGGAGGAGATCAAAGAGATAGTGAAGCAATTTTTTGTATAGTCACTTGAAGAAAAATAGAAAGACACTTAATGACACTTGGGCATTCGTGCAGCTGTCAATCTTGCTCCACGTGATACATACACAGCCTTTTACTTAGAATGGGGGTCAATTAGCAGTTCTGAGGCTGTGTTTGTGTATAATGGATTTTATTCTGACTGGAGATCTAAAGCACGTGTAGCCATGTCATCATCCACCTGCCTCACTGAGACTTGTTGCTTGAATTACACCCCAGCTGCCACCTGCTCTTGAAGTTCACCGAAATTGTGGACTCAAGGCCCGGCAAGAGCTACCTCAGCTTCACACGTGCAAACCCACAGCATGACCACTTAGCTCCAAAATGCAATCCCATTGCTATTTTTCTTAGTTCGCCATTCTTTTTTTTCTCATTCATTTCTTTGCCCAAATCTTTGCCTTGTTCTCCACTACTTGGATATCACTGCTTGGAAAAATACATTGAAACTGAGCTCACTTATCAAGTTGCTGGTTTTACAGACAGCTCCATCTGCATAGTGTGTGTTAATGACTGACACACCTCCCACGGGCTGTACCCACACAGTGCTGACTTGGCTAACGCACTCATATCTTTACCATTTCCTCCCATAAACCAGCTTCAGAAGGACATGTTCAGGGTTGCATAATTCTTCCGAACACTTGTTGAGAATATTTCTAATACCAATGGTGTTTTCAACTCTTGTTAACATCAGCAACTGCACAATCAAAAAAATTCCAACAACAAAAATTTACCAGGAAAAGGTGGAGACATTTAAAAACAACATCACTTGATGTTAAATTCTAATGTGTAAAGTGTATTTTTAATTAAATGCTTTGGCTACCATGCTTTCCAGCTACAAAAGTGCCAAGGAAATAGCAAATAAACTTAATTTTTAACACATCTTTATTTTCAAATAAATTAAATAAGTATTGTTTTGAAAGGAAACCCAGTCACGTTGTTAGAAGTTCTGAGGGAGTGACAAATTCTTAACAATGAATAATTAATGGTCATATTATTCAGTAAAGCCCGTACTTTTGCATGCCTTCAATAGCACAGGAGACAAAAGAAATTGGAAAGACACGAAGTGTGGGGTGAAACACAGTTTCGCTGGAGTTGGTGTTTGCATTACCCGACGGGAAGCCTATGTACACATGAAGACAGAATGACAAAAACCAAGTAGGCAAAATGGGAACTGGATGACTTTCTACTAGTCCTCTAGGGAGTGTTCAGGAACCTGACTTTCACGCTTGATTTTAAGGGATGTGTACCCCGCCCCCCCCCCCCCCCCGAGCGTTGCGCAAGCCCAAATGTAAGCTTACACCCAAAGGAGAAGGTTTATAAAGTTGTCCATCATCAGTCACCTTCTAAAACTTCGTAGGAGTTTTCTCATAAATTAATACTGTTGGAGCAATTAATTTAACACTAAATGATTCATTTCTTTCACATTTTTTGTTCTTTTTCAGTTTTTGTTTTTTGATATTATTATTATTTTTTAATCATAGCTGTGTACATTGATATGATCATGAGGCATCATACATTAGCTTCATAGACTGTTTGACACATTTTCATCACACTGGTTAACATAGACTTCCTGGCGTTTTTTTAGTTATTATGCTAAGACATTTACATTCTACATTTACTAAGTTTCACATATACCCTTATAAGATATACCGCAGGTGTATTCCTACCTCTCCTCCTGCCTCTACCCACTTCCCCCCTCCCTCCCTTCCCTCCCCTCCCTTTCCCTCTTCCCCCTATTCTTAGGTTGTAACTGGGTTATAGCTTTCATATGAAAGCCCTAAATTAGTTTCATAGTAGGGCTGAGTAAAACAAAACTTCATTTTATATGGAATCAGAAAACAACTCAAATAGCCAAGACATTACTCAG
>CAUYPK010040821.1:0-28629 GCA_963574355.1 Loris lydekkerianus | reverse complement strand
TTCTCCTTCATATTAACTTTAGTGAAATTGATTATGATGTGTCTGGGGGATGTCTTATTTGGGTGGAGTCATGCTGGAGTTCTGAAACTGTCTGCTATCTGCATTTTGGAATCTCTTGGCTTTTCTGGAAAGTTCTCCTTCATAATCTCATGGAGAAAAGACTCTGTGCCTTGTGAAGCCACTTCGTCACTTTCGGGGATCCCTATAAGACGAATATTGGGTTTCTTCGAATTATCCCAGAGCTCTCTGAGAGAGTGGTCTGTTTTTGCTCTCCTTTTCTCTTCCTCTTTGAGGGTTTGGGAGCGTTTGAAAACTTTGTCTTCAATGTCAGAAATCCTTTCTTCTGCTTGCTCCATTCTGTTACTGAGGGATTCTACTGTGTTTCTCAGATCTTTGAGGGATGCAACTTATTGTCTCAATGTGTCAAAATCTTTGGTCATCTGGTCTTTGAATCCATTTAATTCTTGAGATAACTTTTGGAATTCTAATTTGATCTTATTTGCTATCCAGATCCTGAATTTAATTTTTGACATCTCAGCTATTTGTTTGTGCATGGAGTCTTGTGTTGTTTCTGCCCCCATGGATCCTTGGGGGAGTTGATCTACTCTGATTGTTCATATTGCCAGAGTTTTTCTGTTGATTTCGCCTCATGATTGTTTTTCACCGTTGCCTCTGGCCGTGCTCAGAGTTGGGGAGGTGTCTCTCCAAGATTAGACCCCAGCATGATCACTCTATTGTTGCTGGATCTTTGTAGGGAGTGACCCTGTGTTGTTCCTCTGGGGCTGCTCTAGCTAGGGAGTTCTGGTTGTGGAAGCAGCTCCGGTGTATGACACACCCGGATCCAGCAACAGGGCTGGAGGTTGTGTGCACGGTTCTGGGAGTGCCTGGTGCCCAGTGACTTTGGCACAGAGAACCCAAGGCTCCAGCAGTCTCTGGCCAGGAGAAGGGCTCTGCGCAGAGGCAGGGAGGGCTCTAGAGGGCACACAGCTACCAGAGTCCCTGGCCAGATGAATGGTGTAGTGTGGAGGCTGGAAGGACACAGGAGGGGGGACGCAGGGTTGCCTGGCTCCCGCAGTTCCTGGTCAGGGAATGCGGAGGCCCGGTGGGTGCAGGTCACCAGTCAGGGGTCACTGCACAGCTCTTATGGAGGTCTGGGTGGAGCCAAACCCAGGAGTTTGAGGTTGCTATGAGCTGTGACGTAACAGCACTCTACCCAGGGCAACAGCCCAAGGCTCCAGTGTGCCAAAACTGCCTCACTTTGCCCCTAAGGATTAAGGCTGTAAGGCAGCTCAGACCCTGCCTTTAGGCTGCTCAGTCACTAGGTTACTTTGTCCCACCCGATCCTTGCTCTGGGACCCTGAGGGCAGAGCTTGCCGGGGCAGGTTTTTCCCAATGGCTTTCTGCGCTCAGCTCAGTGGCTCAGTCTGGGGCCCCAGACAATGCCTAAAGTTCTCCACACTCCTGCTCAAGCTCTCCCCAAGGCAGTTCAACTGAGTGCCAAGTCCAAGAACACCAAAACATTTCACAGTAAGGCCTTTCCGGTTTGCAGTCTCACTGCTGCTTGTACTCACTGTTGCCAGCGTGATTAGGTTGATCGGACACACGCAACCACTTGCCAGTTTTCCATTGTTTTTGTCCTCCTCTTGGGGTCCAGAAGTCCCTTGCTGGCTCCCTGTATCCTCAAAGGGATGATTATAGGCAGATCCCACCAGCAAGAGATGCCTGGAGTCTTGTCTCCCCAGACTCGCGGTGCCCAGTTGCAGGGAAGCTGTTACTCGGCCGCCATCTTTAAGCTCTCTCTCCTACATATCTAGTTGCAGGATTTTTGATTGTTGTTGCTCATAGGAAATAATCATTGCAATGTCCCTTACAATTACAATCAATTGAATATCTAATATGCTGGTTTATTTTTCTGGCTGACCTTGCTGAAATTAAAAAATGTAATAAAATAACAGTTCTCCTGAAAAAGAATATAAAGTAACACAAATGCAGCCTCAGTGGAACCTTGCCTTAGTATCCCGAAAGTATTGAAAGCTAACAAGCAGCAGTTATTTTCTGATCCTTCATTCATATGCACGGCACATTTGCCAGAAGTCATGGAGGAGGTTGCCCCTGTCTTGCCTGGAGCTTGGAACTAAAAGCATATATATCTAGCTACCTATCCTGTATGCTGTTTCTATAAAATTTATCACTGTCTATGTGATCTATGTGCTTTTATATGTGTCATATTTATCTATGTGCTTTTATAATGTTTTCAAGAATATTTTGCTAAGGCTTATTCCACCGAGAGCAGGATAAGCAAACTTGTTTCAATTTTCCAGGAGCAGGCCTCTGTGTGGAGACATGTAGCTTAGTTCACTTCACTGGTATTGGGGCTCCTCTGAATATATCCTCACCCAGAGGCTGCTCTAGCAGAGTTATAACTCTGCCACCAGACAATTAACCCACCTAACCAACCTAACCAACCAGTAGGCATTGTTGGACTCAGCATGCAGTAGGCATATGTAGATTCAGTGACTTATACTAGGACTTCTGAGACAATGTTTCCTGCTCTCACACCACTTTTAGTCTAGCAAGGAAGACTTATCATATCTGTGTAGCCAGCCAAGCAACAACTCTCTATCTGCACATATGCAGCCCTGTGTTTTGAGTAATGATGGAGCAAACAGCATGGTGGTCCCATGGGATTATAATGGAGTTGAAGAATTCCTGTCACCTAGTGACAACAGAGCTGTCTTGCCCAGGGCAACGTCCATTCCTGCAAGTTCCACTTTTGGGAAGTGCCCTATGCAGATGTGCTGGGTTTTTGTTTTTTAAATCTTTTATGCTGCACTTTTATTGTATTTTTCTGTTTAAATACACAAATACTGTTAGTATAGTGTTACAATTGCCTACAGTATTCATTGGAGACATGTAGCTTAGTTCACTTAGCTGGTATTGGGGCTCCTCTGAATATATCCTCACCCAGAAGCTGCTCTAGCAGAGTTAGATAACTCTTCTACCAGACAATTAACTAACCAAACCAACCAGCAGGCATTGTTGGACATACTCAGCCATGTATCTCTCTATTTTTCATACTACATGGTTGGATACTCTCCAGACAACATGACGTACTAGTGTGTAGCCCAGGTGCAATTAGGCTGTCCCTTATATCCTAGATGTTCAGTGAGCAACACCATCTAGGTTGGTGTAAGTACATTTTATGTTCCAACAATGATGAAATCACCTAACAATGCACTTCTCAGAACACATTCACAGTCTTAGCAACCCATGACTGTTTAATAAACAAGAGGAGAACAAGATAAGTATCTAAAAGGAAATAATGAGATTCAGAATCTTTATCTTGACAATCACGTTAAATAATACTTTTTTAATAAGAGAAATTTCTAAGACCTTGTTTTTAAAGTTACTTTAAGATACATTCTTTAGAAATTTACGCAAAAGATATACTGCCAGGAGTATATTTAAACAAGAACACAAAGTCTTCAAAATGAAATAAGCTTACACAAAGCTATACATGTAATAAAACTGCACAGACTGGGAGTGTATCTAACAAAGGATATGAAAGATCTCTATAAAGAGAACTATAAAACTCTGAAAAAAGAAATAGCTGAAGATGTTAATGAATGGAAAAATATATCATGCTCATGGCTGGGAAGAATCAACATTGTTAAAATGTCTGTACTTCCCAAAGCAATCTACAGATTTAATGCAATCCCTATTAAAGCACCTCTGTCATACTTTCCAAGATCTGGAAAAATTAGTACTTCGTTTTATATGGAAACAGAAAAAGCCTCAAATAGCTAAGACATTACTCAGAAATAAAAATAAATCAGGAGGTATCACACTACCAGACTTTAGACTATACTATAAATCTATAGTGATCAAAACAGCATGGTACTGGCACAAAAATAAAGAAAAAACAGAATTGAAAACCAAGACATGAGCCCAGGCACTTAACATCATTTGATCTTTGATAAACATATCAAAAATATAAATTGGGAGTGGGCAGCACCTGTGGCTCAAAGGAGTAGGGCACCAGCCCCATATACTGGAGGTGGTGGGTTCAAACCCAGCCCCGGCCAAAAACTGCAAAAAAAAAAAAAAAAAAAAAAAAAAATTATATATACCGTATATACTCGAGTATAAGCCGAGTTTTTTCGGCACAAAATTTATGCCGAGTTCGGGTTTTTTGGCACATATACGTATACATATATACATATGAGGGGAAATTGCCTATTTAACAAATGGTGCTGAGTGAATTGGCTGGTGACTTGTAGAAGATTGAAACTGGACCCACATCTTTCTCCTCTAACAAAAATTGATTCTCACTGGTTAAAGGACTTAAACTTAAGAAATGAAACTATAAAAATTCTTGGAGAGAGTGCAGGGGAAACACTTGAAAAAACTGGCTCATGGGCATTGCCTATGACTCAGTGGGTAGGGCGCTGGACCCATATACTGAGGGTGGAGAATTATCCTAGCCCCAGCCAAACTGCAACAAAAAAATAGCCGGGCATTGTGGAGGGCACCTGTGGTCCCAGCTACTCGGGAGGCTGAGGCAGGAGAATTGCTTAAGCCCAAGAATTGGAGGTTGCTGTGAGCTGTGACATCACAGCACTCTACCATGGGCAATAAAATGAGACTCTGTCTCTAAAAAAAAAAAAAAAAATTGGCCTGGGAGAATACTTTATGAGGAGGATCCCCCCGGGCAATTGAAGCAACATCAAAAATACATTACCGGGATCTGATCAACTAAAAAGCTTCTGCACGGCCAAGAACACAGTGAGTAAAGCAAGTAGGCACCCCTCAGAATGGGAGAGGATTTTTGCAGGTTATATTTCTGACAGAGGTCTAATAACCAGAATCCACAGAGAACTCAAACTTATTAATAAGAATAAGTGATCCCATTTCATTGTTGATAAGAGACATGAACAGAAGCATCTCTGAAGAAGACAGGTGCACTGTCTACAGACGCATGAAAAAATGCTCATCATCTTTACATCATCAGAGAAATGTAAACCAAAACCACTTTGAGATATCATCTAAGTCCAGTAAGATCAGCCCACATCACAAAATCCCAACTACAGATGTTGGCATGGATGTGGAGAAAAGGGAACACTTCTGCACTGCTTGTGGGAATGCAAGCTAGTATGTTCCTTTTGGAAAGGAGTTTAGAGAATACTCAGAGATCTAAATGTAGACCTGCCATTTGATCCTGCAATTCCTCTGCTAGGTGTGTATCAAAAAGGCCAAAAATCTCTTGGCAACAAAGATATATGCACCATATTGTTCATTGTAGCTCAATACATAATTGCCAAGTCTTGGAAGAAGCTCAAGTGCCCATTGACCCATGAATGGATAAATAAATTGTGGTATATGTATACCATGGAATACTATGCAGCATTAAAAAAGATGGAGACTTTATGTCTTTTATGTTTACATGGATGGAGCTGGAAAATATTCTTCTTAGTAAAGTATCTCAGGAATGGAAAAAAAAAAAATCCCATGTACTCAGCACTACTGTAAAACCAGTTTATAATCATTCACACTTTCATATGAGAGATGAATCACAACTATAGCCCAGGATGAAGGAGGGAAGGGGAGAGGGGTGGTTTGATAGAGGGAGGGTTAATGGTGGGACCACACCTGGAGAGCATATTGCAAGGTATAAGTCAAATCTATCAAGTATTGAACACAAATGTCTTAACACTGTGATTAAGTAAATGAGGTGAAAGTTATGTTAATTAGCAGTATGTAACCACTCCAATTTATACAAATAATCAACACATTGAATCCCACAAAGGCATAAATGTATTCATGGTCTGTGCATATATGACCTAATTAAAAAAAAATAAAACTGCACGGAACTATTTACAAACACCTATACAAAGGAGTATATGTAAAACTGGTGAAATGTGAATGCGCTCTGTGCATTGTAGCAATGTTAATTTCCTGGTTCTGATATTGTACTGTTCTATAGCTTACCTATGATATGATCATTAGAGGAGGCTGGGTGAAGGGTGCATTCACTGGATCTCTCTCTATATACATATATATGTATGTGTGTATATAGATATGTATATGTGTGTGTGTGTATATATATGCCAGAAAATATCCAGCCATGTATGTCTCTATTTTTCATACTACATGGCTGGATACTCTTCAGACAGCTTATACACACAAACATGCACGCATGCACACACACACACATAATCTATAAAATAATTTCATGTGAATCTACAATTTCTTCCAAATAAAAACTTTTAAAAATTAAAAAAAAAAAGGAAAAAATATTTAATCTCTACACAGTGATAAGAAAAAATCTCCTAGGTATTTAGTAAGTTAACAAAAAAATTCAGGGCGGCACCTGTGGCTCAGTGAGTAGGGTGCCAGCCCCATATTCCAAGGGTGGTGGGTTCGAACCAGGCCCTGGCCAAACTGCAACAAAAAAATAGCTGGGAGTTGTGGTGGGCGCCTGTAGTTCCAGCTACTCAGGAACTGAGGCAAGAAAATCGCCTAAGCCCAGGAGTTGGAGGTTGCTGTGATCTGTGAGGCAACAGCACACTACCCAGGGCAACAGAATGAGACTCTGCCTATTAAAAAAAAAAAAAAAATCAAATTTCAGCCAGACTTGGTGGTTCAGGCCTGTAATCCCAGCAACTTGGGAGATTGAGGCTAGAGGATCATTTGAGACTGGAAGTTTTAGACCCCAGTTTCTAAAAAAATTCACTGAGTGTGGCAATTGGAGCCTGTCATCTCAGTTACTTGGGAGGTTGAGGCAGGACGATTAGCCTGAGTCCAGGAGTCCCAGGTTGTAGTGAGCTATGATCCTACCACTGTACTCCAGCTTGGGTGACATATCAAGACCCCTTTTCTAAAACTAAAAAAAAAATAAAATAAAATTATAAACAAATATGTATAATATAACATTTATGTTAAGAAGGCTAAAACAAAAATATATATTCATATGCTGTATATGCAAACACATTAGAAGAGATCTTGAATAGCATATCATCAACTAGTAGTAATGAGAGGTGGTCTGAAGTAGAGGCTGGGAGGTGTTAAATCACGTAGCTTCTGATTTATCTGATTATTGGGATTCTAAAAAATGAGAATATACTATTTGTGTAATTAACAAAGTAAAAAGGAAGTTCTTGGAGTTACACTCCAAAAATTTTGGTAATGTGAAACTGCAAAAGAAACAAACAGATTGGTTAAGATGGAATTCTGATGATCAATTTCTCAGGTTTATAGATAAATAAAAAAAATAAGGCTCTACCCACTGAAAGGCAGGATCAATCTGTATAATTCAGGCAAAAAGTCCCAAATACCTAAGTGGGATATTTGTGGTCAATTTTATGAGTTTCAGTTTTAAAAATAATCCTCCTGATATTATTTACTTCCCAAGAACTATGCTTGCAATTCAGGTAGCTACCACCATCGAGTCACTAATTGCCAACCTTGAATAAAAAGAATGCAAGTTAGAGCAAAATATAAATAAAAATAAAACCTCAGTAGAATTTGCTACGTTAAGCATTTAACTTTAATAGCTAATAATCATTGCTTAATCTAACTTTAGCTTTCTATGAGACCTAAGCAATTTAGCTTATCTAAATTTTTTATTTGAATTGGTGTCTTTGGGCATAAATATTGATTTCTGTCTCCAGCACTTTGGAACTCTAGAACAATTAAAGCTTTTGATTCCTCCATATCAGGTTAAAAACTCTGGCCCATGATTTGTAACTTGTTGGAGATAATGAATTTATTGATCTTTTAAACATTTCTAACTACTTTTGCAGAGTTGATATTTAATCCCCCTTTTACTTCTTACAGGAAAAACCCTTTTTACTGCCCCTTATGACTTGGTTTAGCTTGAAGGAGGCCAACTGTCCCAACAGTGGTCATTTCTAAGTGAATTTGTTTGATAACTCTTACCAATTTTTTCCCTCAGTTTTCTTTTCTAGTGCAGTGCACATACATTTGGTAAAGACTACTAATTTAGGATTGCTTGGTAATCCATGCTATCTTCCAGATATTTTAGGAGAGATTCCAAATGCATCTTTTATCATATGAAAATTTTAAAAGCACATTTAAATAAACAGATCCAAAGCAGAAATCTACAAGTAGTTTTCTTGCTACCTTCCTAACATGCAGTGTGTATATGTGTATTTTGGTATAAAAATAACCACAGATATATGAATCAGGTATGTCCTAGTATGATGTAGCCAGACAGAAAATAAACAAAATAAGAAGCCCAGAGAAATTTCCTTGATTTGGAAAAATTTGGCCTTTTTGGACTCATGTCTCCTGGTTTTTCCATTGGCTGTGGTTAGAATTGAGATGGTATTAATAGTTGCCTGTAATGAATTTCTTAAGTTTTTTCTTTGTGTGTGTTCTACGTTTGCAGTATTTGTCAAACCAGAGTCTGTTTTATATGAGGGGAAAAGTTCAATTTTTGTATCCTGATGACAAAACCACTTCACTGGCATTCTTGGGACTGCTTCACCTCATTATATCAGGATCGCTTTTTAAAAAAAACATATGTGAATGAGACAAAAACCTGAAAGTAAAATGAGAATTTTCCAAATCTCTGCACAAGCTTCCCAAATCAAGAGGGAGTAATAGCAACTTCTGTGATTTCTGCCAATTAATCCACCCCCACAGCACAAGATTCCAAAATAAGTTAAAAAGCAGCATCAGTGACTCAGACAGAATGACTTCATCCACGTGGCCTTGCTGCAGTGGTTTTCGGTTGCCACTGGTATTTCCCTTGGTATTGACAGTGGCCTTTACCTGGGGAGGGTGATGGGGAATCAATGACATCATTTTCCCAGCAGCCCCTGCAGTCTGAGACTCTGGGCTTAGGAGTGAAGGAAGCAAATGTTGTTTTAGGGCATTGGTTATACACGTCTCCCCACTCCCTATCACCAGCTCCCCGCATGGCTGGAATAGGTTCCACAATAAAGCATGATGGTCAGGGCTTTCCCCCATCTGTCCTAGTCTGCCTCTTTGGCCTTACATATCATAATTTTTTTTTTTTTTTTTTGCAATTTTTGGCCGGGGCTGGGTTTGAACCTGCCACCTCTGGCATATGGGGTGGGCGCCCTACTCCTTTGAGCCACAGGTGCTGCCCACATATCATAATTTTTTACCCTAAGCCAAACAAAATGAATTATTTTAATTTCCTACAAATGTCATTTCTTTTTTGGCCTCCATATCTGACTCATGCTGTTTTCCCCTCCTAGATTGTCTTTTTCCTCTCCCAGTTCCAAAAAACCAAATCACATTCAGCCTTTGTGATTCAGGGACCTTCCTCATTTACCTTCTCTTATTCTTCCAAAGATATGTTCTTCCCTCAAGGAACGGACCACCTCTGCTTCATCATCAGATTATCTGTCTATACTATTTGTTCCTTAAAGGATAGATCTGCTGCTTACTTTGTGTATGGGTGCTGGACATTTTTCAGTGGTTTTTGCAAGGACCTGGTGACTAACTGACTTGAACCTTTAAACTCAACATGTTTGAGCTCGGCATCTGTTTGTTTCCTCCACTCCCACCCTGACATCTGCCTCCTGAATTTCCTGCTCTGGTAGTAGAAACCTCATCCATTTCACTGCCCATGGCAAAGAATTAGCATTACTCTTTTTCTTCAATATCTAAACCCCCTCTCTGATCAATAACAGTCGTGTCTACCTGGCCACTCCAACAACTCTCAAATGCCATAATGCTGTATCTTTATTTCTGGCCACCATCGACCCTCGTGTGGTTTGTCATAACACCTGCTCACTGTCCAGTCTTTACCCCTTCTTGTCCTTTTCATCAAGTCCACCCAAATCCATTGTCCACATGCAGCTAGTGTGATCTCTCTTAGTTGCAGAACTGACTTTGCTACTTTACTGCTCATGATTCTCAACATCTAGTTCAAACTTGTTAATGTTATATGGTAAGCCCTTTATATCTCTCCTCATCTTTCCCCTTCCAAAATTCAAACTTCACTGATACTGGACACATAAATTTCCTGCACGGCTTTTTAAGATTTCTTATATTTTAACCAATAAAAAAAAAAAAAAAAAAAAAAAATATATATATATATATATATATGTATATGTATGAAGAAGCATTCATGTGGCTCAGCTCAGTGGTTAGGGCGCCAGCCACATACACCACGGCTGGCGGATTCAAACCTGGCCTGGGCCAGCTAAACAATAATGACAAACGCAACAGAAAAAAAGCTGGATGTTGTGGCAGGTGCCGGTAGTCCCAGCTACTCAGGAGGCTTAATGGTTTATTATGGGAGGGGAACTGATGGCTTTGTGAGAAGAGGAAAAGATATCTGAACAAGAGAGATCTGAGGCAAGAGAATCGCTTCAGCCCAAACGTTTGAAGTTGCTGTGAGCTGTGATGCTGAGTCACTCTACTGAGGGTGACACAGCAAGACTCTGTCTCAAAAAAAAAAAAAAAAAAAAAATGAAAAAGCATTTATGTAAATATATGCATATGTATGATAGTCTAACAATTAAGTTCATGAACTCATTCTAGAAAAAGCACCTTCAAAGTACTTCCCTTGGGAAGCTATGCACCAATGGTAGTGCCTAGTGTATTCTTCAAAGCAATTTTAGAATTCTTTTCCTGAAATGACCATCAGAGCTGTTGTCATTGTATGGCACACAAAAACAGACAAGAACGATCATAAACACCACTCAGCATGTCAGTCACACATTGACATGAACACAGCGTAAGACACTGATATACCGAGGTTACAAAACTTTCCCAAATGGTTTGTACAACACTGCCAACATAAGTGCATGGTGGCAAGTTCACAAACTTAATTGTCAGACCTCATCTATGATGACTATTTCAGAAAAAGAATTCCAAAATTACTTTGAAGGTTGAACTAGGCCCTGGCATTGGTGCATAGCTTCCCAAGGGGAGTACTTTGGAGGTGACCATAGTGATATTTGGCAATGAGGTATGTAGCACTCTTTCTAGGATGAGTTCACAAACTTAATTGTCAGACCTCATATATCACAATTCTGTGCATTGAGGACCATAAGTGCATTAATTTTGGCTGTCCAATTAATTATTCATTATGGAAATTCTACCTTTATTGTGTATGTACTCTCCATAGTTTGAATGTTGCCACGAACGTCATGTGGAAATGTGATGCCCAATGTGGCAGTATTGAGATTAGGAGGTGAGGACTCTGCCTTCACGAATGGATTAATCCATTCATGGATTAATGGGTTAATTGTTTATCATGGGAGGGGAACTGGTGGCTTTGTAAGAAGAGGAAGAGAGATGAACAAGCTCCCTTGGCTCTTTTGCTGCATGATGCCCTGTGCTGCCACCGGATTCTGAAGCAAGTCTCCCCTTAGCAAGAAAGATCTCACCAGATGCAGCTCTTCAACCTTGGACTTCTCAGCCTCCATAACTGTAAGAAATAAATGTCTTTTCTTATAAATGACCAGTTTCAAGTACTCTGCGGCTAAGCAACAGAAAATGGATTAAGACATACTTGAATTCTTGTAAACATGTCCTTGATTAGAAAAGTTGGCAATTTTGCACAGGTCAATGGCTTCCATATTTTTTTGAAACTAGGCCAGTACTGATCTGTTCAAATAAAAAACTCTGTAGCCCTACTATAGATCTCAATTAAATATCAAACAAGGCTAAGGCCCACGGCCTCTATATGTGTATTATTGCATATCAAAGCTTATTTTATTGAGATAATCTAGCGCTTATTGTGAAGTTAGGGTGTTTGTTGCTGACTTGTATATCATGATAAGAAATGAAGCCATTGCTAAATATTTTTGGAAAAACAAACATATGCGTTCACTTTTAGAGTGAAACTAAATGACCAACATGCATGTGTATATATGGTAGTCAAATTCAAAGGAAATCAAGCATATGATGGGGGGAAGGTGGAGGGATGAGCAAATTCACACCTAATGGACACAATGCACACTCTTAACCTTGACCCAACCTGAACATAAGTAACAAATGTAACCAAAACATTTGTACCCTCATAGCATTCTGAAATAATAAATACACTAACATTTTTTTAAAACTAAAAATCTCTTCAACTTTTTGTCCAGGTTTTTGAATTAGTTCATTTGAAGGATATACTATGATTGAAAGAAGAACTTTTAAAAAGACAACACTTTCCATCTACTCACATGAATTAGGATTTTCTAATTACTTTGAAACACATAAATTCTTTAAAGCCAAAGACAACCAAAATAATTTGGATGCAGAGATGGATATAAAGCCAAGAATAACATCTAATTTTAGATACACCCGTATTTATGTTCCTCAAAATTTTCTTGCTGTTCTTATTGATAAGGACACATTAAAAATAAAATATTCTAAATAAATGTATACTAGTAAATATTATATTTATTTATTGTATACATTTGAGACCAAGAAAAACTTCATTGAAAAAAAAAAAAAAACAGGTTTTGGTGATTAAAAAAAAAATAAGGGAATCATTGATGCCGCAGCACAAACTCTTCCTATCTTCCTCCTGGTCCTAGTAAGGTGTTCACAGTACGTCCTCCAGGTGTGAAGACGAAGAGATCCACCAGATGTCCCTAGCCGTGTCTTCCATTCCAGCTAGTGATATCTCTGATTCAAACGAAGAACTGTTTCCTGTTGGTATTTCCTGTGTGTTCTCAGGGAAGCTAAGGTATGGCTGATTCCAGGCAATCCTCAATCTCTCTGTCTTACCCATCGCTATCTTATTTTCCCACCTGTCAAAGAGTCACATCTACAAAAAACCTCTTGATGCTGACAGCATGGCCACATGTGTTCTTTCCTTTTGCTGCATCTTCTCTGCCCTATCTCATTTCATAACACACACACATTACTGTACTACATCCAAAGGCTCAGAGAAACAGAACTTGCTTTGTAGAATTAATTAATTACAATGATGTCAGGTAGTATTTTGCTATGTGTTTTTTAAATAAATAAGGCACCTTACTTCAACATGAGATTATATAATTTTTAGGATTTAGACCCTTTTTTGATCAATAAGAAATACGTATTTATTTTTGCTGAATCTTGCTTTCCTACAGAATGCTAACTTACCGCACATTTGGTGATTACGATCAGCAGTAACACAGTAGCTATGCTGGTCACATGCTGGTAGGGTCTAGCTGAATCCAGAAAGACATGGATGATGATAATGTTAATTCCACTGGGTAAAATTCCAACGAGAGGCACTCACAATTGCCCAGAATGGCATTGGGAAATATGAGTTTGCCCTTGCCCTTTTGACCACCCTACTGGTTGGATTCCTGAGAGCTTTAATAACTGCCCTGTGACCAGAGCTGGTCTTCGGCTTGGTGTTTATCAGCACCAGAGCTGAGGAAATTGGGCTTTATCTCTTGCAGATTAGATCACTACAAGCCTCATTGGGTAAGGATGGTGGAAAGGTTGAGGGAGGAGAAAGCCCTTGTTTCCTCCAATCCACATGCCCTTTACAGAACATCAGCCCCAGGACTTTTCCTCCCAACCCAGGTTAGGGTAACTAACTGTGGATTTATTTATTTACATCATTCCAGAGCCCTTTAATTGTCAAGCCTTCTCCCTAACTAGAAAGCCAATCTCTTTGAAGATAAGGTACTTTTGGCCTCAGGTTTCTGCTTCTCTTGTTTCCCATTTCCTTTAGGTTTTATTAACTTTGTAGCCAGGCAGGACGTGGCGGCTGAAGTCTAGCGTATCTGGCCCACTGAGGAACTTGGTACCTTCCCCTAACTCCCAATAGATTCTACCCTACTCACATCCATCCCCTCTCTAAAAAAAGAACAGAAAAGGAAAGAAAAGAAAAAAAGAAAGAGAAAGAAACTCCTACTTTGGTGTTTTTCTATCTGATCCTTATTTTATTTTGTTTTTCTGCAGTTTTTTTTTTTTTTGGGGGGGGGGACTGGGGCTGGGTTTGAACCCACCACCTCTGGTATATGGGGCCAGCACCTTACTCCTTTGAGCCACAGGCACTGCCCCTTATTTTATTTTTTAATTAAAAAAAACTTTTTAATTAATTAAAAAAAAATTTTTTTTTAAGAGACAGAGTCTCACTTTATTGCCCTTGGTAGAGTGCTGTGATGTCACACCTCACAGCAACCTCCAACGCCTGGGCCTAGGTGATTCTCTTGCCTCAGCCTCCCAAGTAGCTGTTGTAGTTTGGCCAGGGCCGGGTTTGAACCTGCCACCCTCAGTATATGGGGCCAGCGCCTACCCACTGAGCCACAGGCACCACCCTTATTATTTTTTTAATTTCAGATTAATATGAGGGCACCAATGTTTAGGTTACATTGTTTTCATTTCTAAGGTAAACTTTAAGTTGTAGTTGAGCCCTTCACCCAGGGCTCACATTGTCGATTGCTCTCCTCCCGCCTCTCCCCTCCCCTTGCTAGACTATACTTGTGTTTTTTCTTTTGAATGGGCATGTAGTTATTTATATATTGGTTTCATATTAGTATTGAATACATTGGATACATGTTTTTCCTCATTGTTGAGATACTGTACTAAGAAAAATGTGTTTCAACTTTATCCAGGTAAACACAAAAGATATAAAGCCTCCATCTTCTCTTATGGCTGAATAGTACTCCATACTACACATATACCACAGTTTGTCAACCCATTCATAGGTTGATTGGCACCTGGGTACTTCCATGCCTTGGCAGTTGTGAACTGAGCTGCAATAAACATTCTGGTACAAATGTCCTTGTGGTAAAATTATTTTTGTTCTTCTGGGTAGGTACCTAGTAGTGGGAATGAGGGATCAAATGGAAGGTCAACTTCAGTTCTTTGAGAATTCTCCATACTTCTTTTCACAGAGGTTGTATTACTTTGCATTCTCACTAGGAATGCAAAAGTGTTCCCTCCTCTCCACATATGATCCTTATTTTAAAAGGATATCTCTCCTTGGGCATAAGGTCTGGCTGAGTGCTGACCATGTCCAGGCTAGGGGGGAGGCCTTGGGGAGGACAAGTGGGGCCCCAAGGATGCTGTGGCTGGGGGTGGGCCTGCATCCTGCAAAACCCACGCTCCTGAAACTGCCTTGACCTTTAGCATGTCTTCACAGCAGCAAGCCCTTTCTGAAAGGTTCACCATTTATTGTCCCTCCCTACACCTGTTCTTTGACCTCCAGCAACAAAACAACTTCCTGATTACCATAGCTGGGCTCCACCTGCCTCACCCGGTCAGAAACAGACAACCAAGATCTGTAGGGGGGGGGGGGGGGGCTTCATTAAAATTCAAGACACCAACTGTTGCTCCTTGGATTCCTGTGAAATTACCTCCCTGGGTGTATTTATCTTGAGGGTGAGCTGGCTTCACTGGAGTGCCTGGTTATTAACTGTTTCTTATGTTCTTTTGCTTTTTTTTTTTTTTTTTTTTAAGCCCATGGACAGACTGAGAATGGAAAATTTGATCCTTTCCACTTTTACAAGCTTCAGTCAGTGGTGTAAGCATGTCTGTTCACTGGGGGAACTGGGGGCCCCTGAAAGGAAAGTGGCCTGTGGCCAGGGAGAGAGAGAGAGAGAAAGAGAAAAAACTAGATCACAGGATTTCTGAAACTCAAGTCAGCTGCATTCATGAGCAAATCAGCCGTCTCCTGATTCTTGACCTCCTTTGGGCATTGTGAGGGCTGATGAGCTCATGCTTGTAAAGAGTGCAAGCCTTTAATTGAAATATAATTAATAATCATCTGATAAGTGAATAACAATAATGCTGATGATGTAATCCCCTTCCCCCACAACCCCGCTCCTGTGTCCTTGGGTAGTAACACCGTGAGATGATGCCCTGGTGTGCTCAGCTGAGTGGCTGTAGCTGCAGACGAATGGTTGCAGCTATCTGCTTGCTGGCACAGCCTGGGCTTGGCCTGCCACTGGGAAACAATGCAGCAATGTTCTGTGAGCGCTGGGCTGTTCAGGGAATGGGAAAGTTCATGCTGTTTCATGACTCAGGTACCAAGACACCCACTTGCTCCTTGCCAACCTGCTAGCCTCCCAGACAGGACAACTGAGCCTGCAAATACGTAACCAACATGTGCTTCTGCTTCCCCCAGCATTCCACAGACCCCTTACCAAACAAGATGAGCGAGTCTCCCCAGGAAGATAGTATTGTCGCATACTGGCACGGGAGAGGGAGCACTGACCTGAGTGGAAAGCTGGGAAATGAAGAAGGACACACATGAGATGAGAGCTGATGACTGCAGCCCGCCCCTGAACCGTGGAAACAGCTTTATTTATACAGTATCTTAACAAGATTTATGGATCTTAACACATGGGGTAGAGATCAACCTTAAAGAGGAAAAACTGTGCTTGTCAATGACAAGTATGCATGGGCTGTCTGATTTCTGGCAGGTGGAAAGAATGTTGTTAAAGGAGAGAGTGGTTGGGGGTTGCTCCCTGAACATTTCCCAGGCTGTGGAGGCCCTGCCAGCCACAGCCCACTCCCCACATATTATAAATGGAATAGGCGGCTGCCCCCATAGCACTGATTATCGGAGTGACATGTGGACACCAGGCGGCGTGCAGCAGAGTGATCTTGAGTACCTAATGAGATGAATGAGAAGAACTTGGCTTTAGAAATAAGAATCATTCTGGTTCTTAGGCATCCTATAATTTAATTTATAAAACAGACTCCCCCAAAGCAGACATTAAGCTTAAAAGAAGTGGTTAGAAAGGAAACAGAAAATATGAAAGAGACAGTTTCTATCATCCAATTTTGCCCTAAAGCCTTCTCAAGCCAAAAAGCTGAGAGAGGCAGAATGGAATTCCCAGCTAGAAAAGATAATAATACCTTTCATTTGCAAACAATTGACAGCTTACAAAGCACTTTCATATAGCATGACCTCATTTAAGCCTCATAATATCTCTGGAAATTTGCCTGAGTTTATTATTCCCACTTTACAGATAAGGAAAACAAGGTCCGATGAGGCTAAGTGGCCCACTCACACAGAGAGAAAGTGGCAGAGTCAGGGCCAAACCCATGTTTCTAGTAAGACAGTAAGACTCACTCCACAGCAGGCTGATTCCATGCTCTGTTCTCTACTGGGAAGATGAATATTCAATACATTTAACAGCTGGGAAATGCACACCGCTTTACATTTTGCACTGTGCTAGGTGGAGGGGGAGGGCCGTGAACATCACATCCAAGGTTTGTCTCTAACATTTTCATCACTGTTAGTTTTGTGCTTGCTGGACTCTGAGTCTAGACCACAGGATCCTTGTAGAGAGATGTGTAGTCATTAAAGTTCTTTAAAATGGCCTCAACAGTAAAAGTTAGTTTTGGCTAGCTAATGCACAAAAGGGGAATTTATGCAAAAGAAGGAACCTAAGCAAAGGTCACTCCACCTCAAGCTTTGAGCCAAGGACATTTCCAAGGTTCCCAAGGTTGGGGTAGGGCAGCTTCCAGGGTCTCACCAGACTAAGTGAAGGAACCTCTTGCATCTAGAGTTTTGCCTGACCATGTTTTTCTGCTTCCAAGTTCGAATCTCATTGGCTCACTTTGGCTCAAAGTCTCTCTACCTTTGGAACAACCCTCTTAGGCCTGTAGGGCAGGGCCACAGAGAGTAGACATTATCAATAGTCAATTTCTAGGAAAAGAAATCACTGGATTGTGGGGAAGTCACACCAAAAAATGCTTAGTACAATATGCCTACCATGGCTTTGGATGACCCCACAGTGTAAGCAGGTGGGTGGGAAGGAAGGAAAATCCCAAATTCTCAGTTACAGCCTCCCTGAGACTCATTCTCTACTTTTAATTTTTCTCTGTAAATTCTCTTTCAGATGAAAATTTCTGTCAAAAGTGCAAATGAAACAATCTTTTATAAATGCATGCTGAGGTATTTGTGGGTGAAATGTAAAATGTTTAGGATTTTCTTTAAAATATTCCAGGGGAAAAGAGGGATGGAACCAATGGGTGATTGGGTCCTTAAAAGAGGTAAAATAAGAAGGACAAAAGTCAATCTCCTGTGGAGTTGGGTGATGGGTGAGGGTTCATTTCACTATTCTCTGTACTTTTATTTATTTTTGAAAATATCTATTAAAAAGTTAGGAAAATACAAAGGAATTAGTCTGTTTAAGTAAGCTTCTTGTTTGGGTCCCCTTTTTTTATTAGATCATAACTGTGTACATTACTGCATTTATGGGGTACAATGTGCTGATTTTATATACAGTTTGGAATGTTTACATCAAACTGGTTAACATAGCATTCACCTCACTTATTTAATTGTTGTGTTTAGACATTTATGCTCTACTCTTAATATATTTGACATGTACCCTTGCAATAGGCACAGTAGGTGAGGTCCCACCAATTCAATGGGTGATTGGGTCCTTTAAAAGTGAATATAGGTCAGGCACCAGGGCTCATGCCTATAATCCAAGGACTCTGAGAGGCTAAGGCAGGAGGATGGCTTGAACCCAGAAGTTTGAGGTTGCTGTGAGCTAGGCTGCTGCCACAGACTCTAGACTGGGGCAAAAGTGAGACTCTGCCTCAAAAAAATTAAAAATAAATAAATAAAAGTGAATATATATATATTTATTATTATTATTATTATTATTATTATTTTTGTAGAGACAGTCTCACTTTATCACCCCTGGTAGAGTGCCGTGGCATCACACAGCTCACAGCAACCTCCAGTTCCCGGGCTTAAGCGATTCTCTTGCCTCAGTCTCCCAAGCAGCTGGGACTACAGGCGCCTGCCACAATGCCCGGCTATTTTTTTGTTGCAGTTCGGCCGGGGCTGGGTTTGAACCTGCCACCCTTGGTATATGAGGCTGGCGCCCTACTCACTAAGCCACAGGTGCCGCCCTGAAAGTGAATATATTTTTCTGTATAGATTTTCTTTTATTTTGGTGATTCCCTTTTCTCCTGATCACCTCCACTGTTTGGAGTTCCCTGAAGACGAGAATTACACAAATTTCTTGTTTCCAAGCGAATGAACAGCCCCAGCATTTGGGGTACTTGCCTGTGTATTTCCACCACCATTGGTCCTTTGCAGAGGGGTCCCCTGAACGTTCTAGGGGCTCTGGTTTCCATAGGACCCTCCTGTGTTGACCCTTTTCTGAGGGGGCAACAGCACCCTGAGGAGTGAGTGGAGGGGAACTGTGAGACGTTCCTGAGGCATTTGCACCTGCAAGTGGCGTTTTTCTCCCCAGCATCCGATGCCTCGCAACCCTCAGACATGGGTCGATTGTCCTGGGGTCAGGCGAGGTTCCAAAAAAAAAAAAAAATTAAGAACAACCTTTATTTTTGACCTAGTGAAGGAAGAAAAGAGTGAGGCAGCTCACTTGGGCCCCAGCTCAGGTGGGGCTGGCCAGGGTGGACGGCTTGTGGCAGGTGCCCAGTCATCTTTATTTCCAGCAGTTCCATTAAGTCTTGGCAAGACTCACTCACCTTCAGCATTTGTAACACGCAATTGTTGACACAACTAATATTACCTCATTCTCACGAGCCTTTGTGTGTTCCCTTGCCACTGTAGTCAGAACACAGAGTCTATAGGGTTCATTTTCTATACGTGCTGTGTTTGTACAGGGCAGGGTGGCAGCCAAATCACCCTTCTCCCCCAGCCAGACCTTCTCACCAAACACACCCTCATTTTTCCCTTCTGGATTGATGTCAAGCACTTAATGTAATTGCCGAAAAAAAAAAAAAAGAAAAGAAAAGAAAACAGCCAGAGATGTACAGTCAGACACACCATGGCCTCATATTTCAAAACCTGCCTGGCTTCTTTTTAAATGCTCATTTATAGGGTGTGAAATCAATCATGTCATGGCGAGGGCTCCTATGGCACGGGGGAAACAGACATCTCATCTTACTCCAGAAGTACAGCCAAGATGTGGGTCTCCTCCTCCGCTGCTCCCCACCTCCCAGCCCACCCCAGCCCTCCACCCCCCAACTTCCCTCTTGGCCCTTCTCCAGTGGACTTGCACTCGGATTTGGCAGCTTGCTCTCTAAGTCTCCTTTGCTTTCCATAAAGAAGCCATGACTAAACCGTTAACAGTCCATTGTCTTCCTTGCACCTTGGTCTTGTCCTCTGCTTTCCCTTGGCCCATCTCCTGCATCAGCTGGTACCAGTGACATCCACTCCAGTAAATTTGTCAGGGTGACTCAGGTCCCGAGCCCTTGCCATTTTATTTGCCTTCCCCTTCACTTCTCCACCCACGAAATTCATTCTTCTGCCATAGAATGGGCCAGACTTGGTGCAGACCTGCATTCACATCCCTAAGCAACACTTCCTTCTCCCCTATAAACCCTTCCAGTAGCCATGAGAAACAGAGGAAGTTTTTGAGAGTTTGTCTGCACTGATCTATTGTATTAGAGTGTGGGACTAGGAGTAAAGCAAAAATAGCTGGGAAAAGTGAAAGCTGTATCTAAATAAAGAAACCAACAGTGGAGCTAATGACATTCTGTCTTTCACTAGTAGGACTGACTTAGTAAGTGACTGAGTTTACTTTTGCTTGCTGCTTATTCCCAGGTAGAGAATGGTCAGGGCTTGTATTAAGGAGATGGAGACAGAGGGAGAAATAAAAGCAAAGAGAATGGAGAATCTATAAACCAGACAGACAGCCCTTAAGTGTGCTATGTTTTGCTCATTTCCTGGCCCTGCTGAATCATCCCACTGGCACTCAGGGTGAGCCAGAAGATCTGAAATCTGAAAATCATTTTCTGCCTCTGTTCAGTTTTGTCTCAGCTCCTTTTGATATCATGTCTGTGGTGTGTGTGCTGGGATGCCTTACTAGGCAATGAGGCAATGAGTTATTAATGCTCCCTAGAAACCCTACTCTGTAGAACAAAATTAAAACACCCAAGTTTTGCTCCTCAGTCTCACCTATTCGTATCTGCCCTTACTTTTGCCCTGAGCCCTGTCCTGGGTGTGCACACACACACACTCACACACCTGATGTGCTCACTGACCAGATCTTTACAAGCCTCTGGTTAATAACTGAAAATGTGAATGTCACAACCTTTTTTTCTCCATATGCCATGAGGTAAGAGTTTTAATAGTTAGTCTTGTCAAGATGCTATGGCTAGTTTGGAAAAATGACCAAATTAAAACTATGCCAGTATCCAAATACCAGGCTGCACAAATGAGACTCCCATGACCCCAGGATTATTTTTCCTGTTTCTCTAGAATAGTACACTTGGTCTATTTACTCTGGACAGTTATTGTCTGTTTCTTCAAAGACTCTGTGTCTTGGCTCAGTGCTCATAGCACAGTGATTATGGTGCCAGCCACATACACCGAGGGTGGCAGGTTCGAACCTGCCCCAGCCCAGCTAAAGAATGACAACTGCAACAAAAAAGTAGCCAGGTGTGTGGTTGGTGCCTGTAGTCCCACCTACTTGGGAGGATGAGGGAAGAGAATTCTGTAAGCCCAAGAGTTTGAGGTTGCTGTGAGCTGTGACACCATAGCACTCTACCGAGGGTGACATAGTGAGACTCTGTCTCAAAAAAAAAGACTGTGTGTCTTGTAGATTAGCTTTGGTCTTTGCCTATAGTTAAGAGGATGGGAAGTTCCAAATACGTTGAATGGAAATATGAGAAGTACATGAAACAGATGCCCAAGGTGCAGATGCCCTGCCAACTCCACTTGCCTGACCATAAGCACGGCTGAATGAAGACCTCTGACTAGTCATCATCCGTTGCCTATGGCTGACATGGGGGAGGGGAGAGTTTAGAAATAAACAAGGCAGGTACCATCCCTACCCTAATGGAAAGTACAATCTAGTGAGGAGGTAGACTTTAACAAACAAGAATAAATACTATAACACTGCAATTCTATGAGACATATCTTTCTTACTAGGAAGAAAAACAGAAAAGGCGCTGTGGTGATGTATACCACCTCTCCAGGCAGGAGCATCAGGGAAGATGCAGGGATGTCAAGGACGTGGGGAGCTGGGGAGTAGGGTAGGAAGACAAGAGAGACTGGCATAGAGGCGGCCAGAGCACGCTGTGACAATTGGGGCTGCATTTTATAGCAGTCGTAATCTCCCCAGAAGAAATTTAACATTCTTCAGTTCCCTGTGGGAGTTTGTCATAAGCAAATTCGATAAATATAGGTCTAATTAATAACAATCATAATGACAACACTAATGCTTATTACATGCTTATTTATGCATCAGGAGTGTCAAATGTCACCTTAGTCATCCAGACCCTGGGAACTTTCAAAAACAGCCCCCCAACTCCTCGCTCCTTTCCTCTGCCTTTTTTCTCTATACCACTTACTACCATCGGACATATTATCTGTCCTTGTTTACTTGTTTATTATCTGTCTCTCTGATTGGAATGTAACCTCCATGAGGGAAGCTACTATTTTCCCTGGAGCTAAAAACACTGCCTGGCACATACTTTGGTGCTCAGGAAATATATATTTGTTAAATAAATGCATGGATGTTGTTCATTTAGTCCTCACAGTATCCTTGAAATAGGTACTGTTTTCCCTCTTTTACGGATAAGCAAATTGACACAGAGAGGTTAAGTAACTTCGCCAAAGTCACACAGCCAGTGGCGTGGTCACTTCAGAATCCAAACTGAGGCAGTCTAACTTTGAAGTACTTACATGACAGGATAGCTGCAAATTGGAAACGGCTATGGAGAGAGTATACCAGTTTGACTTATAACTTTTATTCGATTAAATAGTATTCTGTTCAAAGACATCAGAAGAGTAATCCCATTTGGTACTGCAGTTCTACACACTACTGATTTTATGAAACAGACATAATTGAGGAAGTGATATGCAAGGACTGTCTTGATTATAGGAAGACTCGTGCCAACGCAGTGAACTTACAATCCAAATAAGATAAGGAAATCCTGAGTCATAAAACACTTTCAGATCCTATAATACAATCTACAGTCAGTGTTTCTGGAATTTTCCTTACTGTTAGTAACTCAGTCTGGTTACTGGGGATATGAAATATGGAATATGGAAACATGGCTTTCTCTTTGGGGCTTTTCAATTGAACTAAAAACTTAAATGTTGTGTGTGTTTGTGAGTTTTAAAAACTAAGAGCTTACTCAATTTAAGTTGTAGGGAGAGGGAACAAGGGGGGAGATGGGGGGAGGGAGGGAATTGGTGTGCTCCCACTCAGTGGGGACAAGGTAAGTGTACATGGGACACCTCTTGGGTCAGGACGCAACTGCAAGAGGGATTCTACCTAACAAGCGCAAGCACTGTAACCTAGTTATTTGTATCCTTACATTAACCTGAAATTAAATAACCCCCCCCCCAAAAAAAAAAAACTAAGAGCTTGGGGTAAAGAAAAAGAAATCCTCCACCCCCCGTGAGTCCACGCATTCTACAATAAACTCGGTCTTAATGTGCTTCTCCCCATGTCTTTTATCAACCTGAGCAATTATTTCAGCCTCTGAGATGGAAGACTTGCTCCTGGGGCCATTTTGATGGTTTTTTCCTTTTTACTGATTGTTTTTCAGCAATGTGGCTGTCAATAGTTTGCTTTTTCCTTGATAAGAATGGTTTCATCTTTGTGTGTATGGAGTTGTCAAACAAAGGAACTTGCTTTTGATCTCAGAAACTTCAGACTTTCCTTTCTGCCCACACACCCCTGAATCACTCAGCTGTCCTTAACCTCTTTTTCTAAGGGATCTATTTAGGTGGTTTGGCATTTGTTTTGTTATTTCTTTGACCACTCACCATGTCAGAATTGGAGAGCAATTTCCAGCCCTTTCACCTGCCTACTTTCTGGGTCTCTGTCTGTCTCTGTTGCTTTCTCTGTTGCAAATGGACCACATGTTCTCTTGTACACAGACACACACTTATATTTACAAGCGGCTGTGTATTTTTGAAGGGTTTTTAGAATTGTCAAAGTTCATCAAATTTGTGTTTATAAATTGGATGTAACTTTAGGAGAGTGTAAACATCTCTCGAGTGGATTTCTGTATTGATTACTGCTCCCAGCGGTATCTTGGCTGGAGTTAATGTGTAAGGGAAATAAAAACAGACAACGTTTTTGGTGAGGAATGTCATCAGCAACCATTTTTCATAGGTTACAAGTACTCAAGTTTTAACTTTTCTAATTTCTGTCAATATAATTAAAGGCATTGGAAGCCTATTACTACCAGGAAATTGAAAACCCCAGAGTGGCTTCATTAAGATGAGGAGTTAAAGACTGTGTGGGGATGCTAGCAAATATCTTCTTATGGGATGCCCAAGACATGTTTCTCTCCTCCTCAGCTTCCTTGTCTGCCAAAGAGGATAACATTTACCCTTAGCTCAGGGTAGGGTGCTGGCCACATACACCAAGGCTCTTGGGTTCAAACCTAGCCCAGGCCTGCTAAACAACAATGACAACTGCAACAACAACAAAAATAGCTGGGTGTTGGGGTGGGCGCCTGTAGTCCCAGCTACTTGGGAGGCTGAGGCAAGAGAATCACTTAAGCACAAGTGTTTGAGGTTGCTGTGAGCTGTGACACCACAGCACTCTACCCAAGGTGACAGCTTGAGACTTTGTCTCAAAAACAAAAAACAAAACAAAACAAAACAAAACAAGAAAAGAGGCTAGCATCTACCCTGCTTATTTCACAAGGTTTTTATGAAGATAATTAAATTTAATTCAATTAAGCAAGTATTTAGTATCCACTAAACCTGGTTCAATGAAGGAAGAGGCAGGCTTCCTGCCTTCATGGAACTTACGGACCAGCACAGGAGGAAAGACTTGTACATGGTCTATATACTGTGTTCAAAGTAGAAAGTATCACACCATCCGGGTGACAGGGGCACAGAAACATGCTACAGAAACATGTAAAGGGAACATTAATTCTGGCCTGTGGCATCTGGGAAGGCTTCCTGGAAGTGAAAGCATTTGAACAAGATCTTGAAAGAAGATTATTTTGAAAAGGGGCTTCCCAAATAGAAGGACAATGACCACAGCACAGAGATAGGACAACATGAGAATCAAATGAAAGTGCATAAACTGTATAGCCCTACTTAATTATAAAATGCTGCTTGCTGCCCTCACAGGGGCCACGACTCACTCTTGCAAGTAGCCATGGCCGTGCTAGGCTGGAAGACAGCGCCGTGATGGAGAGACAAGGCTGCTCGCCAGCTTACAGAGTTGGGTGCAGGCACAGTGGCCTTTATCATAACCCCGTCCCAGGGGAGGTAATGGCAGGTCTTAAGTTCAGCTCAGAGGAATAAACATCAACCAAAGGTTATCAGTTAAATGCTCTTTCCATCTTTTAGCATCTTTCTCAATTTCCTCTGCTCATCACTACATCAACTCTTACCATTTAATAAGAGTCAAGGAAGGCCCTTGATAATTATTACACCCAACCCAGGCTCGAATCCCGGTTATGTGGATTTCTAGCTCAAAATGTTATTCATTATGATTGCCATCTAGAACACGAGTCACCAAGCTATGAGCTTGTGGGTCAAATCCAGCCACATCTATTCGTGTGTAGTGTCTAAGTAGCTTTCTGCTGGAACTGCAGACTTGTGACATAGGCTGTGTGACCTGCGAGGCTAAAGAACTTAGTATCTGGTCCTTTTACAAAAAAAATTTGTTGACCTCTATTTAGAGAACAAGAGAAAACTATTTATGTTATATTTACAACCAGCTAGAGGAATTTGTTCTTTGGCTGACTGGTGATTTTATTTCCTTGTTGCTGGTCTTGGTATCTTATGACACCTGGGGTAAACTCCTTAGAGCTGGAGAAGTTCTCATATGGATCCCCACATCCTCCTACCATGGAAAGCCTTAACAATCTATTTCTGTCTTTCCAGAGTCCAGTATTAATAGATAAAAACCAGAATGTAGGGAAGGTGGATAACACATGCTGGCTCCAATTAATTTGCCATAACCTCAAACGAAACTGCAGGATACTCCTAATATGAATGGAAATTTAATGTTACCAGGTGGTGAAACAACCACAACCCAGACACGTCACAGAGGAAAGCAACAGCATGGAAAAGAAGCATGGTTTGCTTCCAAACTGATGGCTTGGAAGTCCCACTGACCTACCACTATGCCCTTGGAATTAGGAGCCCAGTAGAGGCAACTCTAATTCCATTCAAGTATCGTTCTTTTCAAGATGTTTAGCAATAGTGCTATCAGGAGATGTACAGAAACCTGGGTAGATTGGCACTATGCCCATATACAATATTTCTAGAATTTTATTATTTGCATATTGAGAGGAACACTGGGCTTGTGTTTGGGAAATATTGTCATGATCTAGATGGAACTATAGAAGCATTTCACCTTACCTCTCTGGACCTCAATTTCCTGGCATAGATAATCTCTTTGTTAACTGTAAAATGTTATTAAAGGAGACCGACCAAGACTGGGGTGTGAGTGTGTATGTGTGATGGGGATGTTCTGTAAGGGAAGCAATTATGAGCTTTCTTTGAATATTAAATGCAATGAGAAAACATCCTAAAATCAACTCCAGTGGCTGCTGTTTTCATCCACTACCCTCCAGGCTGTCGGGATCAGTTCTGCTTGTCCAAGCAAGGGAAGGGTACTTTGGAGACCAGGCTCTCATCAAGGTGGAACATAAAACTAGCATTCACTTCTCCCTACCTTTGAGTCAAATGTGTCTGTTCCTAAAATTATTAGCCAGGGGAATCATCTCCAGTTAGTGAAAAGAGGTTTTCCTTAACTGTATACAAAAAGTCCAAATATTCATTCATTAAAAATGCCAACTTTTGCTGAGTTGTCCCTATATTCCAAGCACTGTGGTAAGTACTGGAGCCAGCGACAATGGACAGTCACTGTTCTGTAATGACCTCAAATCCAGCCTTGAAATACTCTTTGACGATTCCGTTCCAATGACATGCTGTTTGAGCTTGTTACAGCTGGCCATAACCATGAAGGTCTTTGACCTTCTCCCTACCCTACGTACCCCACAACTCTTCCTCACAGAGTGCCATGTCCCATCGAATCCCTCTTCTCCCCATTTCCCTCTGCTTTTAAAGTTTTGATCTTGTGGAGGTGCAGCTGTCAACAGTTCAGAAGATTTTTCTTCCTGCATTATAGAAGAATTCAATATCTTCTCAACAGCACTTTTTCCTGCTGAACCTGGATATGGTCTTAAAACTCATCTGCTGTTACCAATCAATGGAGGTTTCATGAGATTTTTTTTCAGAGTCCTGAGAAGTTAGACGATGTGGACAAGAACTTACCCCTATTATATGTAAGTTTCTCAATTTAGGAAAAAGCATAGCCAATGGGTGGTAATTTTCATGTGGAAGTGTTCTCTACCAAGAAGAAAATCAGAGACCTTTATTATGCTGAAAACCTTGTATTTGTGAGGACCATGGCATTCACATCATTATAAAAGCACAGCTGTTTAAGATATCCAAGTTAAATACAGAATTCAGAGCACAAGTATTGTGAGTGTTAAAAGCCCCGGAAATGCTTTAAGTGATCAGATGACCAGTTTGCTTCAAGAAGAATCTAATGTAAGTGTTGTAGAACAACCCTGAAAGAAACTTTATTCTAGAAAGTCCTCCTATTTTTTATTTTTTTATTTTTTTTATTTTTTGAGACAGAGTCTCACTTTGTTGCCCTCGGTAGAGTGCCGTAGCGTCACAGCTCACAGCAACCTCCAACTCCTGGGCTTAGGCGATTCTCTTGCCTCAGCCTCCCGAGTAGCTGGGACTACAAGTGCCTGCCACAACACCTGGCTATTTTTTGTTGCAGTTTGACAGGGGCTGGGTTCTAACCCACCACTCTCAGTATATGGGGCTGGCACCCTACCCACTGAGCCACAGGCACCGCCCAAGACTTTCTATCTTGAGAGCATTGTTTGACAAAGGCTAATGTCTAAAGAATAAAAATGAACACATACATTAATGAGAATTTAGCTCACAGTTGTATTGTCAGAAAGATTCTTGGATAATTTAAATAATATTCTATATCTTTAAGTATTTAAATGTGAAACTATCTATGAAACTCAGGTACCTGCTCGGCTATACTAGACGGTAAAAATTTCAACATAGCTGTAGAATTTTGAAAGCAATATTATGTACTCATGACTATAATAAAAGCAAGAGAGCCTAGTTCAAGTAAATGCTTTGTTGGAGATGACAATAGAACTGTAAACACTTCCTTGATTAATAAGAGCACTACGCTCCTTCTTGGTAGGGTACAAGGAATGTGTCAGGAGACAGAACCACCTGTGATACTAAGTTTGTTCTCATGGTGGAAGTACCGACTTGGCAAAGACTAGGATCCCTCAAGAAGCTCTCCTCTCTATAGATTAATTCTGAAGCTCTGAAACTCTACCAGTTGTGGAAAGAATCTGAGCTACTTCTTTACAGGTGTGTGAGTATAGCCATGTAGCCATTCATAATTTTAAGAAACCAGTGTGGTTTTTTGTTAAATTTTGTTTTTTTTTAATTTATTTATTTATATTTTATTTTTTTATTTTTTTATTAAATCATAGCTGTGTACATTAATGTGGTCATGGGGCGCCATACACTAGTTTCATAGACCGTTTGACACATTTTCATCACACTGGTTAACATAGCCTTCCTGGCATTTTCTTAGTTATTGTGCTAAGACATTTACATTCCATATTTACTAAGTTTCACATACATATTTTTTTTTTGAGACAAAGTCTCACTCTGTGCCCTGGATAGAAAGTATTGTGGCTTTA
>CAUYPK010040819.1:0-25551 GCA_963574355.1 Loris lydekkerianus | reverse complement strand
AACCTCAGAAAATTTAAAGGAATAGAAATTATTCTTTGCATCTTCTTGGACCACCATGGAATAAAATTTCAACTCCGTAACAACAGGAATCTGAATACTCATACAAAAACGTGGAAGTTAAATAACCTTATGCTGAATGATAGGTGGGTCAGAGATGAGATCAAGAAGGAAATTGCCAAATTTTTAGAACAAAACAACAATGAAGACACGAATTATCAGATCCTCTGGGATACTAAAAAGGCAGTCCTAAGAGGAAAATTTATAGCACTGTAAGCCTTTCTCAAGAGAATGGAAAAAGAGGAAGTTAACAACTTAACGGGACATCTAAAGCAACTGGAAAAGGGAGAACATTCCACCCCCAAACCCAGTAGAAGAAAAGAAATAACCAAAATTAGAGCAGAATTAAATGAAATTGAAAACAGAAGAATTATACAACAGATCAATAAATCAAAAAATTGGTTTTTTGAAAAGGTCAATAAAATAGATAAAACTTTGGCTAACCTAACCAGAAAAAAAAAAGAGTAAAATCTCTAATCTCATCAATCAGAAATGACAAAATGAAATAACAACAGACTCCTCAGAAATTCAAAAAATCCTTAATGAATATTACAAAAAACCTTATCCTCAGAAATATGAAAATCTGAAGGAAATTGACCAATACTTGGAAGCACGTCACCTTCCAAGGCTTAGCCAGAATCAAGTGGAAATGCTGAACAGGCCCATATCAAGTTCTGAAATAGCATCAACCATACAAAACCTCCCTAAAAAGAAAAGCCTGGGACCAAATGGCTTCATGTCAGAATTCTACCAAATCTTTAAAGAGGAATTAGTACCTATATTACTCAACCTGTACCAAAATGTAGAAAAAGAAGGAAGACTACCCAACACATTCTATGAAGCAAACATCATCCTGATCCCCAAACCAGGAAAAGACCCAACAAGAAAAGAAAATTATTGACCAAGATCACTAATCAATATAGATGCAAAAATATTCAACAAGATCCTAACAAACAGAATCCAGCAACACATCAAACAAGTTATACATCATGACCAAGTCGATTTTATCCCAGGGTCTCAAGGCTGGTTCAATATCCGTAAATCTATAAGTATAATTCAGCACATAAACAAATTAAAAAACAAAGACCATATGATTCTCTCAATTGATGTAGAAAAAGCTTTTGATAATATCCAGCATCACTTCATGATCAGAACACTTAAGAAAATTGGCATAGAAGGGACATTCCTTAAACTGATAGAGGCCATCTACAGCAAACCCACAGCCAATATCATATTGAATGGAGTTAAATTGAAATCATTTCCACTCAGATCAGGAACCAAACAAGGCTGCCCATTGTCTCCATTGTTCTTTAACATTATAATGGAAGTTTTAGCCATTGCAAATAGGGAAGAAAAGGCAATCAAAGGTATCCATATAGGGTCAGAAGAGATCAAACTTTTGTTCTTCACAGATGATATGACTGTATATCTGTAAAACACCAGAGATTCTACTAAAAAACTCTTAGAAGTGATCAAGCAATACAGCAGCATCTCAGGTTACAAAATCAACATTCATAAATCGGTAGCCTTTACATATACCAACGATAGTCAAGCTGAAAAAACAGTTAAGGACTCTATTCCATTCACAGTACTGCCAAAGAAGATGAAATATTTGGGAGTTTATCTAACAAAGGATGTGAAATATCTCTATAAAGATAACTATGAAACTCTAAGAAAAGAAATAGCTGAAAATGTTAACAAATGGAAAAACATACCATGGTCATGGCTGGGAAGAATCAACATTGTTAAAATGTCCATACTACCCAAAGCAATATAAGATTTTAATGCAATCCCTATTAAAGCTCCACTGTCATACTTTAAAGATCTTGAAAAAATAATACTTAGTTTTATATGGAATCAAAAAAACCTCAAATAGCCAAGACATTACTCAGAAATAAAAATGGAGGGGGATTTGTGGGATTATACTTGCGGTGCATCTTACAAGGGTATATGTGAAACTTAATAAATGTAGAATGTAAATGTCTTAACACAATAACTAAGAAAATGCCAGGAAGGCTATGTTAATCAGTATGATGAAATGTGTCAAACGGTCTGTAAAACCAGTGTATGGTGCCCCATGATTGCATTAATTTACACAGCTATGATTTAATAATAATAAAAAAAGTTTTATAAAGTCTTTACTAGGAGGACACCTAGATGTTTTAAAACAATCAGATCTGGCGCTCTCCAAGAAAACATTTATTTGCATTAAATCTGTTATCTCAATTCTTCTCCAATACATGCACGCATGATCTCAGCTTCAGGAAGAATCACTATCTCTGAGTTGGCAAATAAAACTGCCCAAAATATTTCTTCAGCCCTCTTACAGATACACAAAGAAATACCATAGCTGCTATTCTCAGTTATAGTTAGGCAATTAAAACCTTCCCCAGGGAAGCACATATAAAGCTTCACTTTCCACAAGTACGTCTTTCTGCACCTATGAACCACAGAAAAGGTCACAGTTATGTAGGAACTGAGGGTCAGAGAAGGGGGCTTCTTAAACACAAACAATGAGACATGTAAATTAGAGGCTGAAAGTGATCATTTTACTTGGACACCCCACTCTATTTCATTACCAATGTAATGCTATTTTGTTACCAAGACTTTATGAGGAGGGAAGAAGTTCCAGCATTTCAAAAATATATTCCAGGGGCTACATCCTTATTCATCATCTTTGCCAGAGCAGGTGCTCAGAGAGCATGTATTTTTAGTGAATAAATGAATTTGTTGAATCATCTGCCCAACTGCCATTAGCATTTATGGATCATTCAGTGATCACATATAAATGCTTTCCTAGTGAATCAATAGTTGGGCAGGAGATTGCAACTCTGGTCCTCTGTTAGCCGATAAGGCTCACTTTCTTTCTCTCTTTTATTTTTTCTTTTTTTTATGAAAAAGTACTTGCACAGTCAGATCACATTGCTTCCTAGCCCTTTTTATTCTCAGTTCCAATTGGGTATGCCACAAATGATTCACGAGGAAAAACTACATATTTATGCAGGCAGCTGGCAGCTTGCGGGAAAGGGTTTAAGGCAAGCAGGGAATTTTGTGTGGAAATCAATTCTTTGCGGAAGTCAATGTATTATGGACTCTCAAGCAAGAGAGATTCCAGAGAAAAATTAACTGCCCAAGTAAGCCAGCTCCTGGAGGTGTACATCTATAGTCACCAGAAAAAAAGTGAGTTAACCCTTCAGGCAGCTCTTAAATATGCATTATCTATTCAGTGGGGAGAGCTGGAGAACTGAGGCTGGGCCTTTAAACACAGAATTCCTTACAAAATTGATTCACAAACCAGAACAAATTCCCCTCAAATTAAATGCATGTATCCAAAGGGCTCTTCTTCAGGGTTTTTCCACAGACTATCCTAAACAGGAGTCTGGTCATAGGAAATTTCCAGCACCTACATAAACACGGGCTACTCTGAAGCTGTGAAAGTGAACAGTCTCTTGCTGTTTGAGAGCAAAGACTTGCCTTCCTGGCCAGAGGGAGTGGGTACAGGTTCACATAGGCTATGTCTTCCAGAAAGATGGAGCCTCTGGACAGGTAACAAAGAGTCCTTTAAAGGATCCGGAGACTCAGATGCTGGGGCTGTTGAGGGAAGACAGCCCGGGCAGGGAGTGCTTTAAGAAGCTACAGGTGATGCATGAAAGAACCAACCTGTTTTGGAAAACATGGCAAAGGCTGTCTGAGGTCCATACAAAAGGACCCGGGGGATCAAACAAGATAGCACATGTGAGTCCTCACTGGCAAGAAGGCTTTGAAAGCTCAGGTTTTTCTTCCCAGAGCAAAACCGTCCTGGACTTAGCTCAGGAGCAGCCTAGGTAGACAGACAGGTAAACCACTTGCAGCTATAAAACCTAAAAAGGAATATCACACTTCAAATCCCTTTGCACCATGCTAGGTGGAAGGTGAGTGAACTGCAAAGGTAACCGACTGAAAGCTCAGGTGAATCCCTTATACAGCGGCTAAGAGTTTGGCCCTAGGTTCTGGGAATAATATAAAAACCACAGACCACTGCACAGACTTAAGGATGTCTTCCTCTGCCTTCCTGCCAGGTCAGAGATGTTAAGATCAGACATATGGGGAAGAGAAAATTTAAGCTTTTGGGGTTGGTCACCCAAATGTGAAGATTAAACCATCTTCTTGAAGCCTAAATAAAGGCATTTGTTTAGCAAATACTATCACACCGATGACAAAGTCCTGGTTTTAGTATTGCTCCATAATCATAGTTATGATTATATTATCTTTAGATATAATATATACAGATATAATATATTTAGATATAATATATTATATATATAATATAGGCTATGCCTTCCAGACATAAGCACATGATCTTTAGCTTCTTTAGAAGAAGCTGGGTGAAGAGCATATAGGAACTTTTTTTTTTTGTTTTGTTTTCTTTTTTTTTGTGGTTTTTGGATAGGGCTGGGTTTGAACCCGCCACCTCCAGCATATGGGGCTGGTGCCCTACCCCAGGCACCACCCTGGAACTATGTTTTATTTTGGAAACTTCTCAGTCTGAAATTATTTCAAAATTTAAAATTTAAAATAAGGAAGGTTGGCATATGTGTAGATGTACACAGGGAAAATGAGAAACTATAGCCAAATGTACATTCATTTACAAAATATTCATTACAAAATTTTATAAAATATTTCTCTACATGTTGATATATAAAAATATTAAATATATTCATTGCACAGTGGAGATAGTGGCTTCTATGTCCATTCAATTTTTCAACCTAGCAGCTGCTATTCATACTGAGCTGTTGATAGACAGCCCCATTAGCAAGTTAATAGGGGCTTGAAACCTTCATCACACCTCCAACTCATGAGAAAAAAACGGTTGAAGCAGATCACCCAGGAAAATATTTTATTGGTAGGCTTAATACAGAAACAATGGGAATGCCTTGAAGTAGTATTTGGCAAATATGGACAAATAGTGGAAGTGCTCTTGATGAAAGACAAAGAAACCAATGAATCAAGAGGATTTGCTTTTTTAAAATTTCAGATTAATGTGAGAGTACAAACAATTAGGTTCCAATGTTAGCATTTGTTAGGAAGAGTCCCTATTGCAGTTGTGTCCTTCATCCAGAGGGTATGACATGTACCCTTACATTGTGCCCATTTGCTTTTATCATGTTTGAAAGCTCAGCAAATACAAAAGATGCAGCCAGCGACATGTGTGAAAAGTCTTTAGATGGAAGAGCCATCAAAGTGGAACATGCCACCAAACCATAATCTGAAAGTGGTAGACGTACATGGACCACCTCCGTCTCCAAGAAGCAGAGACCCTCCAAGAGATCTTAGGGGTGGAAGAGAAGAAAGTGGAGGAACCAGGGCATGTTCCTTTTGGGGAGGACACATGGAAGATAGTGGCTATTTCATGAATTTTAACATGAGTTCTTTCAGGGAACCACTCCCAGTAAAAAGAGGACCATCACCATGAAATGGGGATCTTCCTCCTAAAAGTTCTGCCCTTTCAGGACCAGTTTGCAGCAGCAGTGGAATGAGAGAAAGAGCTCGTATATCACATGGAAGAAATAGTATGGAGGCCCACTTCAAAGGGAACCCCTGCCCTCTCATAGAGATGTTTCTCTCTGAGAAATGATGGATAGTCTACTGAACGTGGCTGTTTAAGCAGAGATTACCCAACTTCTCAAGATACAAGAGATTATGCACCATGACCAAGAGATTATACTTGTCATGATTACGGTCATTCCAGTTCACAGGATGACTATGCATCAAGAAGCTACCATGATAGAGATGGATATGGTCATGATCATGACAAATCAGATCATCCAAGTGAAGATTCCTACAGAGATTCATATAAGAGTTATGGTAATTTATATAGCGTTCCGCCTACACCAGGGCCCCCGCCATTTTATGATGCAACCTGTTGCTATAATGATTACCGCAGCTTGCATGATGGATATGGTAGAAGTTGAGATAGTTACTCAAACAGCCAAAGTGATCTCTACTCAAGTGGTTGTGATCAGATTGGCAGACAGAAAGAGTTTTCCCCCTTCTATGGAAAAGGGGGATTCCTGCAGCAGTTGAAGCTGTGGAGCACCAAGAGGTAGTGGCCATTGAGAAAGCTAATCTGATAGAGGGGTAGGCAGAAGCAGATACTAGAAACAAACAAAACTTTGGTCCAAAATCCTTGTTCAAAGAAACAAATAAAAAGTAGAAACTATTGTCATAACTACCCAAAGACTACTACAAGGAAAGAGTGTGTTACCTTTTTAAAATTTCCTGTTAAGCTCCCCTCTGTAATTGTTATGTTCTTGTGAGGGAAAAAAACATGTTTCATTTTATTTGACTTTATGTCATTGCTTTCAACAAGCAAATGTTAAATGCTGCGTAAGACTTAACTTGTTGTACTAGTGCTGTAATTTTCCAAGTAAAAGTGTCCCTAAAGGCCACTTCCTATCTGATTTTTCCCAGTAAATGAGGCAAGCAATTCTAAGATCTTCCACAAACATCTAGCCATCTGAAATGGAGAGATGAATCTTTCTGCCTATACAAACAAGCTAGCTATTACAGGGTGGTTGGGGTGTGCTAGGATTTTAGGATGTGTTTAAACTGAAATCTCAGTGGACTCAGTATGAAAAACCTGAAATCAGCTGCTTATATGAGGAAAGCGGTATTCACAGTAAACCCAAAACAAATGGATTTTCAATTGTATCTCTTTCTTTTTTTTTTTTTTTTCAGGTTAATAAGAGGGTACATATAATTAGGTTATTTGGTTGGCTTTTGTAAGTTTAAAATGCAAGTTGTAGTTGTGTCTTTCACCTAGGAAATATGCTGTTTACCCATGCAATATAATCACATCTCTTTCTGTTCCACATAGTATTCACACACACACACACACACACACACACACACACACACATGCCAGTACACACACATGTGATTATTTTAGCCTTCTTAATATCCCTTTTGAATAAAGGCTTATTTTTGAAATATATTTTTTAGTGGACTCAGTGTGTCATCCACACAGGACACACTTAACAAACACTAACTTCCCACTTGCTCAATAATTGAAATGATCTTCATTGACATAAGGGTCCAGAGAAGACCAAAACTTTCAGATTTTTCCACATATGCCCTGTTATCACCTATGCCCTAGAAGTGGCACCATTCAGACAACAGAATACAGCATATAGAAAAGCCAGTGGCACAGCTGAAAAAACTGAACTAAACTTTGCAAGATTTAACACCAACAGATTGTCCAATAAAATCTAAATACTACCACTGACTAAACTTTTTATTTTTCAGTCATCAAAATGATTTTAGAATCTTGGCATTTATTCTTCACTTTCCTCTTTCCTCTCCCCATTCTTTGGTTGTGGACATATGCCTACATTCATTCATTCACTATGGTCAATACATTTTTATTGAGCAACTACTATGTTCTAGACACTGTCCTAGGGTCCCAAACCCAAAAGGTAATGAAAGGAGGACTACAGAATTTTATAATATCAAAGATGAATATGCCAGGAATATACCTAATGAATGTGCATTATCACTTTAACCTACAACTTCATTCTCAAAACACATGCACTGTATATTTTTTTCCCAATTTTATAAAGTGGATATAAGAGGAAGAAAGCAAATGAAAGAAAATGGAAGGCATCTGCGGGGCAGGAAGCAGCTGACTATGGACTGAATTTTTCTACTGCTGACCAGTTATTGTTCTCCCAGTCAGTCTGCAAAGGCTCAAGCAACCCACCAGCTTTTCAGATGACCCTCCAGTTCTCTGCACCTACAGCCAGCTCAACCTTTCTTCCAGGGAGCCAGTGGGCAGCATACCTGTCCAGGAGAGAGAAGGACATTGCCCAGTGAGACAAGGACACTCCAGCATCACAGAGCAAGATGAGCTGGGCAACCTTGAAAGTTTACTTTCCCCTGGGCATTTGGATGTAGTTAAGAAAGTACACAAAAACATGGCTTGTTAGGCCCCAAAGTTTCCTGGCATAGCTGTCCAATAGCCCATTAGTGGCCAACAAGTTAAATGCAGTCCAGCTGCCCTAGATCTAGAGTTTGGCTGCCTACAATCCATGTGGTTCTGCCTCCTTTCCTCACTGGCATATTAGCCACCCCCATTAGGTGCCTAAAATGGTGTGTAAGTGCTGTGTTTGGAATAAACATAATTAAGAGTCTAAGGAGGACTGAAGGTCTAACCAGGAACTTCATTAGGGATTATTCAGCTGAAGGTAATTAAATGACAGATGATCAGGGAGAAAGAAGCTCATCCTTTGAGTTCCTTGGAAACCTGGCATAATTGTATGATGCCCAGAGGACTGTCCTGGAAGAGCGAGTCCCTTATCCCTTTTTATAGACTATTCATGGGATAAAATAATTGGAAAAAGGGAAACTAAATGGCTTCCCATTACTCTGATGCAAGGACTTACTTTCAGATCTGTGGTTAAACTGTACCCAGAAAAGTTAAGTTCTTCAATGTTTAGACAGATATTTACCAGGAGAAAGAAAATACTATTAAGTCATACTAAATAATAGAGTTAAAAATCAAGGTCATCAAAGTGTACTTCCTCCTTCTGGAATCTGATGTGATTTCATCACACTCTCAGGCCTCAGTTTTGAGCACTCTTAAAAGACAGCCATATGGCTACATTAACACAGTAAGATCATGAATGTTTAGTAAGTCACTGGTGCTGGAATGGAGACAGACAAAATCAGCACCCACAGCGGATAGTTCAGGAAGATATTTTAGTTTGCATTCATCCAAATGACCAGAAAATGATCAATATCTATTTTGCTCCATTAGCCATTGCTTTCATGTATCCTTAAAAAAAATTAATGATTACATTTATCTGAGAGCACTTGTTTAGTACAAAAGTATAAATTATTTTCTTGACATTAATGTACACCAAGTAAATATTTCATACCATGTCACTGATGCTGCCACTCCAACAAACTTTGGGAGTGAACTTCATCCCCTCTCACCTGTGATCTTCCTGGTGGAGCTAAGATCTCACCTCTATGATGTTGGTGGGATTGCGGATGTAGATACCCGATGGCGTCAGCATCTCAGGATTGGAGAGGCCCTCGGCACCAGAAACACCGATGATCACATTGTTTCTTACTACATTTCCCAGTTCTAACAGGTCTAATTTACAAAAAGACAAATCAACCCAGGGGAATGCACAAACGTAATTAAAATGTACACAACTTAACACTTGTGATTCTACTAATACACATTAGAGTTCACATAATACATTTCACACGTGTACATGTATGTATATATGGACATTTAGAAAGTATGCTAAATAAATGGAAAATATTTAACTTTTTGTCATCAGGCCTATCTACAAAATACATGACAATTTAAGATAAATTGCAATAGATTTAAAATAGCTTTACATATTTACCATTTTTTCTTCCAGGAATAGCCTCCCAAGAGATATGTCTTATCTCCATGAATGTCCCTGAGAAGAAAAGACCATGTTACTTCAGCCTCCTTTATGATACTCAGCAAAACAAGGGACACTGCAACGCTCTTTCTTCTTTGGATTTAGATTGCTTAGATTTTGTGTTTATATTTTTATCTATGAACCAGAAACAAAGATAAAGATCACATGGACTTTTTAGTTCTAGTAGAGTAGCATTAGTCAGAAGTTCATTTTAAAGAAAAAGAAGAACAGAGAAATAGTTCTCCTGCTTTACTTTGTGGGGGGAGTCTTAAGCACCTGTCTCCATAGTTAGAAGCCACACATCCTATGTCAGCTCCAGCCCCATTCCTAACTATTCAAATTGAACATGAGCTATCCCCATGCCTCTATCTTCCCCCTAGAGCAGCGATTCTCAACCTGTGGGTCGCGACCCACAGGAACTGTATTAAAGGGCTGTGGCATTAGGAAGGTTGAGAATCACTGCCCTAGAGGATCTGGAATGTCCTAGAGGAATAGGCTGGACAGTACCTTACCCTTATATCCAAATGACTAAAGTTGCAATAGAAAAGAATACAAAAGCGAATAAGCCTGGACTGTGCTGTGAAGAGAGATTAGTTACTTATGAGGTATCAATAAGGAACAGTCCCCTATCCCCCTCATTATTAATTCTTTAGGAATCTAGGCACTCTCTGCCATTTCACATGTCTGGTTTGCAAACTTGTTATCCACAGGATTGCATTAATAAATGTGTTAATTCCCTTAACTTGTGGCACGATAGATACCAAGAGCCTATATAATTCACAACATCTAAGCACTAAGGGCTAAAATCCTCCTACGGTCTTTCTTCCTTGCCTAGTTAACGTATATTCCACATATAGTCATCCCTTGGTCCACACGGACAATTGCTTCCAGGTTCCCCACGGATACCACAGTCCTGGCTTACTCAGGTCCTTCCATGGGCCCTTCAGAAGCCACCAATAGAAAAAGTTGACCCTGGCTGGATGCAAGTACACCTGTAATCCTAGCACTTTGGGAGGCCAAGGCGGGTGGATTGCTTGAGCTCACGAGTTCAAGACCAGCCTGAGCAAAAGCGAGACTCTATCTCTACTAAAAAGAGAAAAACTGAGGCAAGAGGATCGCTTGAGCCCGAGTTGGAGGTTGCTGTGAGCTATGACACCAGGGCACTCTATTCAGGGAGAGAGCTTGAGACTCTGTCTCAAAAAAAAAAAAAGGAAAAAGAAAAAGAAAAGAAATGCCGCAGCCCTTTAATACAGTTTCTGTGGGCCGCGACCCACAGGTTGAGAACCACTGCTCTAGGGGAAGATAGAGGCATATAGATAGCTCATGTATTAGCAAGTTTCACATCCTGAGAACACTGTATTTTCAATCCAACCTTGGTTGCAGCATTTGAACCCATGGCTACAGAAACCCAACTGTCACTAATTTTTTAAAAATCCCCAGGAAAGTGGACCCACATAGCCTATGCCATGTTAATAGTTAACTATAATTGTTTTCTGTTAAAATAATATTATTAGGACACCTTCCAGAACCTCCACTCAAGGTTTCACTGTTTCCCTTGCACATACAAAAGTAGGAACAAACAGAATCAGTCCTGCATCTGTCATGTACACTTCCCTATGGCTGTCCTTTCCTGATCCAAAGACGTTCCTGCACCTGACCGCCTCATCTGTTCCTGGTTCTTTGCCCTTTAGAGCCAGTGTGTGTTTTAAAGCAAGTTGATATGATTCATATTTTCCTCTCAGGATTAGAATCTTTATATTCATTTCAACAGATTGTTCTTAAATGAAACATGCATTTTCCCACTGATGATATCACAGAATTTATTTAAATATAAAGCAATATTTAACAAATACTGTTACAGTCTTCCTTTCAATGAAAGCCTCTGATTTGCCCTTTTATTCTGATACATCCACAGATCCTTTGTTCATTTGTTCATTTCTTTCAATAAACAGACCTAAAATGCCCTCGTTAATACACATATGCTAGGGGTTAAGGAGAAAGTGAATGCGCTCATGAAATCTGGTCATAAAAAGAAATTAATCAAATAATTAAAAATATGGCACATAATTTTAATCAAGAAGTGTCAGTAACAGCTTAGAGTTTAAACAGAGAAATCTAGGGGGAATCTAGGGGAAAAAGATCTTGCAGGAGGAGAATGAGTGGCATGAACAGAGGGGAAAGAGCTTGTGCAAAGGCCCTGAGGCAGGAAAAAGTGTAGTCCTTTAGTTTGGAAAAATTAAAATAAAGTAAGTCAGTGTCACTAGAGTAAATAGATAAAAAGAGTAAGACGTGTTTATAGAGGCTAACAGAGGCAAAATCACTGTCAGGGTCTTTAAACCCGGGTTTTGAGTTGTATTCTAAGAGAAATAAAAAACTCATAAAGTGTTAACTAGACAAGTAATATGATGCAATGTGGAATTCTTACGGTTCATTCTGGGTTTTATAAGAGGAATGAACTTTAGAAAACAAGTGGATACATATGATCAGTTAGAAGATTCTGAAACATGGACTTCCTTACCAAGCCACAGGAGCAGTTACATACAGAATTCAAGATTTTTAAATCCTCAGCCATCTAAGTTAGAAAATCTTAGAGATTGTACAAAGATCTATTTGTGTGACTATGTGACTTAGAATTATTGTGAAATTACTGGCAGTAAACTTTAAAACTCTCATTATATGCTCATCAATCTAAACTGAACCTTTGAAAATGTTTGCTGTTGGTACAATTGAGTAAGCCAATCAGTGATTGCTAAATTTAAATTTAGATTTTTTATTCATGGCCTATTTCTAATAATCAGAAGGCCAACGTTTTTATAAATTGGAAATTCAAAATTGGAGGAGAGCTCCTCATGAAAAACTATGTGTCCAACTTAAAAACGCAGAAATTAAACAAGCTGATTGCACTTACCCACCAGCAAGGCATGGCCTAAAATATTGTAGAAAATATTACTGTCCACCTTCAAGCCAACAGTCCTGTATATGCCAAGGCCTCTACTGAAGGAGTTCCGCACTGTGCAGCCCTCCACATAGGAATCTGAGTAGGAAAGAATAAGGAAAAGATTACAAATGGATCTCAAAGTTTCCTCAGATTCCATTGACTATATTCAAACCAACCTATACAATAGCTAAAAGCATTCTCTCATGCAATAATGAAACTCAGGATATCAGAAGTTAGAAGAAGCAGTCAAATCAAGAAAGAGGAAAAGGGTAAAATCCATGGACCCAGTGTTAGAAAAGAAAACAATCAGAGATGGAAAACAGTTCAAACCACAGAGGAACACAAGGCAGGCAAGATTTCCAGCTAGTGATTGTCTTTGCTATCAACTCTCATCACAATATGGCAGGTGAGAAGTTAAGGGCCATGTGAAGTATTACACCCCTGGCCCAAGCCTGATCCTGATCTTTGAAAACTGCATTTGACGTGAGGAAACATAGTCATTATTTCTTGAGCTATAATTTAATATTTATAACTTCCCAGGCAATAATATTCTTGGCCCAAGACAGCCAAAGATTCTTATTCCAAATTGTAAGCATGGTCAAAGGTTGACCTGAGGATCATTTGAAAGTAGTAGGTTTATAAAGCTAAAGAGGATATATCCTCTACCATCCTAAAAGAAACTGACATTTAGGAAATCATTACACTAGCTCCACAGGCATATTCTATGACCCCCAAATCTGGTTATATGACCTAAATCAGTCAATAAATAAATATTTTATGGGTGTCAATTTTATGTTTTAGGAATTGTGCACTGTATTGGGCTGGAAGTAATAAAGTTGAGCAAAATGAAGAAAAAACTATGTATCTTCAGTCTGATGGAGGAAAGTGACATTAAAACAATCAAAATTCATTATTTGAATGATTAAATTATAAATACTGGTGGGAGGAAGGAGTTTTATGTTATTATCAGGTAGTGAGAAAGACATTTATGGATGCCAAACATTTAGAATATTAGAAAAATTACTTTGGGTTATGGAATAATCTGACTTTTAAAAATGGGACTATCTAGAAAAGTCTCAACTGTAATGTCCCTATAGAATCTGGACCTCCACATTCACCTTAATCTCAGTTCTTCTAGTCTGGGTCCCAACTCATTACTCATCAAGAGTCCATGGTGGCTCCTGTGGCTCAAGGAGTAGGACACCAGCCCCATATACTGGAGGGGCTAGCCCTAGCCCAGCCCTAGCCAACAAAAAACTGGGAAAAAAAAAGAATCCACCTCAATAAATTAACCTAGCTATACCTACTCTGTAGAAAAGACTGCCTATGGCGGACAGAATCTCCACCATAATATCAGCTAATCAGAGTATGTCTGCCCATGTGAAAAACCAGTAAATTCTAATGTGTTCTTATAGCTCTTATAGATGGGGTTCGGGGACTGGTAAACCTTTACAATACATTGTATGAAGAGCCTAACGCCTTCTAACTCGGGTGGCTGGGGACAATTTGCCACACAGAGCCTGAGGGCCTTCAGGACATGAAAGAACAAAAGATTTTTTGGTAAGCATGCCAGCCAGAAGTCTCTAACCTCTGAATTAATGTGTTACCCCCATCTCAGGAAGCATACTTGAATTTTAACAGGGATCTACAGGCCTAGAGCATTAATGCAGTGATTTTCAAATTCTTTTTTAAGCACTTGAACATTTTTCAAATAAAACTCATATAAAAATAAACAAAAGTGTAGGTTGAGGGAGATAAATTAGGTAAAATTTGAGCAAGGGGGGGTTTGGATTATGTTCAATTGACAAACGTTCTACAGCCTTGTAAGCAACAGGAGACCAAAGAAGCAGAGAGGAAGGCAGGAGGACACAAACTCACCCAATGTGCTAGGGAAGGGACCAAGTTAGGAACCATCCCCCTAAATGAAGAAAGAAAAGAAAGAAAGGTAAAGAAAGGCGAAGAAAGAAAGGGAAAGAAAGCAAGGCGAGGAAAGAGGAAGAAGGAACAAGACAGAGAAAGTCAGAGGGAGAGAGAGAGAAAGAGACAGAGAGAGAGAAAAAAAGGGAGGAGTAGAGAGAGAGAGAAAGAGGGAGGAAAGGAAAGATCTGGAAAATAGAGATGAATATACATCCTTGACATGCAGATAATCTGAAACGAGGAATAATGTTGCAGTTGGAGCCAGGATCCTGGTTTTAAAGACCTTAAGAACTTACCTATTGAAATCCTAGCATCTCTCAGGTTCCACATGCACCACAAAGTTCCCTGATACCCTTTGCCAAGCATAAACCTCGGAACCCCCCTTTCTTTAAACACCCCTTCCTTTAAACAATGGCAAAACTTAAACATGTGGGTGCCGTGCATCTTAGGGATGGCTATTTCATTTCATTCAGAAACGAAGCAGCTGTCCTGATTACCTGGCCCCTGCACCCCAGTTCTCTGACTCTACATTCTAGCTTTGGCATCGGGCTTTTGCCCTGGAAGTTCCTACATCCAGCTTTGGTTTCAGAACCTTGATCAGCATATCCGGTCATATTCTTTTTTGGTGATTCTGATCTCATTTTCCATCTAGTTGTTCTCACCTGGATTTGACGTTTCCTGCTCCTTTTTGGAATCTTCAGCTCTAACCAAGATCTGCACATCTGCCTGTTCCTTGTTCCCAGGAAAAGCACCCAGATCCCAGCCTGGTGGGACCCGTTTTCCCATACAGAAGATTCCTGAGTTAGGACGACTTCACTACAAGTGCCTCCTGCTGTGCCTTGACTCCCATAGGGCTGATTATGTACACCACTCAATGTCACAGAGCTAGTGAATGGTGAGAGGCAGAATTCAAAATCCAGGATTGTGGGGTTCACTCCCTAGGGCTATACTTACAGTGATATTTCTCAAAATGTACTCCAGGAACTTCTTATTCCAGAATCACGAGGTTTTCACATTTAAAATTCAGATCCCTAGGACCACCTCAGACCAGAATGTGTTGGGATAAGGTCTATAATTCTGAATTTTAATAAGTTCTACAAGTAATTTGTTTAAGCATACTGAAGTTTGAGAACCACTGATTTAGAATATAAATAATTATCCATTCTCTGAATTCCTCAAATTCCATATACCCCCTATAATGACCCTCTGCAAATAGTATCTTAAGAATAGGAAATTAAAGAAAAATTAGGTCCTAGGTCTGGACCCTCTTACCTCTCAGCATTCCCACCAGAGTGAGTGAGCTCAGATGCTTCTGGAAGGCTTGTCCCAAGTCTTGGAATTGCACTCCCTTCAACTGGACTCTGCTGGGCTCTTCTGGGAAAGACTGAATGATCACACTGGCCCCCAGATCTCTAGATCCCAGCATCCTCTCACTCATGGAATACAAACAGTGCTTCTGATTACCTAAAATGTAGAAGAAAGTCCAGAAGAGCTAAGGCATGTAGAACATGCTTCTAGACAAATCCCCTATTTGAAAGGCACTATCAGCACAAAGGACAAACCATTACTGTTTATTTTGTTCAGTAATCTTACTTCCCTTTTTCTTTGATTCACCTCCGTACATTATTAATTAAAAGAGCTGATAACTAGGACCATGATTTTGCCTTCGCTCTATTATTTCCAGAAACTCCAAATCAATCACCTTAATTACTGTCACAAAGAGGCAGACTCTAACCCACAAACCCAACTTAAATAGATGCTTATTTCAATCCAAAAAATCCCCCGGAGGAAATGTGCAATAAAATGACCTTCTCGTGGTTTATAATTGCAGGGAAAAGAAGTGAGCACTGAACACAATCACAGCACTTTGTAGTGTTTCAAGCTGTGCAGTGGGGTTTCCCCTTTACTGTACTATTTTAGAGTTTGGGAACCTACAATAATGCCACCACAGAAATGGCAAAGGGCTCCAGAGAAGCAACTGAACAGCCCCTGCACCAATACCTCCGCCCCAGCTAAGTTGATAGTGAGGACAGCAAACTACCTGAACATAACACACACAACTACTGCTGCTACAAAATGTTGCCACCTCAGGGTCCAGGGCACTTTCTGTTGACACATGGCATTTAGTGGCATAAACTAATCTCAGAATGGAGAAGAAGTCATCTCCTGAATTGGTTCTTTGTTATTCATGTTAATGAACCAAAGAAATGCGCCGCCCCCCCCCCCAAAAAAAAAGATACATCATTCTACAGTAAATTTGAGTCTAGTGATTTGGTAGCACCCACAGAATAAACATACATGGTGGCTATAAAGTCCATGTGCAATATGACCACCCTGTATTAGAGGCAAGTGAAGCGTATCTGTATGCTTTATCACAATTTTCATTATTTGTGCCAGTGATCCACAACATTTTTGAATGGCCACATCTTACAGTATTGGATTTAGCTACCTTATTCCCACACATTAATTCCACACAAAGAAGCAGTAAATGACTTATTTTGAGAATACTGTAATCATGTTTAAGATATGGGATGAAATCAAGGATGTTTTCCATTAGAAGCTTACAGATTATAATGGCTTAAACCTAAAAGCATGGTCTCACTAGCAGCATGATCAAATACAATGGTTTTTAAAGTATGTTCTGAGAATACCTGTATGAGAATTACCAAGAGAGTTTAAATAGAATGCAGATCCCAATTCACAGAATTGTTCACATTGGAAGTCGATGTATTCTAATCCATTGTTATCCAAACATTTTTTTCAGGACACATTTATGAGTAGGTGACTCAAGAGGGGGGAGGCGGGTAGGTCAATGTCCCTCTCCACTAATAACAGCTCCCCACACCCAAACTCACGGCAGCATTATGCCCACATGTGCCAATATGTGACACATGACCCAAATCTTTCAGGCTTCACAAATCCACAACATCTCTTCTCAGTTGCTGGCCTAGCATCTCAGTTTCAACAGGTACAAATTTAAACTCATGTTCACCACCCTCCCACCCCAAAACCTGCTCTTCTTCCCATCCCAGTAAACAGCCTCCTCATCCATCCAGAGCTCATGCCTGGAAGTCATCCTTGACATCAACACCATCCTGGACCAAAGTTGACAAATGATGTCTTCACAACATATGAAAGCCTCATAATCTACAGCCTGGGAAACCAAAACATAACCTACTAAACTAACCATCCCTGAAATAGATGTTTAATAGGTACATCAGTGTGATTCAGTGCCTGCTATTCCACTAGAAGATAAATTGACTCTTCCACCCCTTACCTAAAATATGTGATAGTTCACTCAGAAAACGCCAGCCCCATATACTGGAGGGTTTTAGCTTTTTAATGACTTTTCTAATAATTTGAGAAGCTTTCATCATACAGATACAAAGATAACTTAAGAAAATTTTAATAATTTCTATGTCCTCATCATCTATTCATTTACTTTGTGGAATTTCCTGTGCCACTTTTTGAGCAGAATAAGATCTTTCCACTATCCAAAATACTAGAGAGAAGTTCCTGGTTTCTGACAGTCATGAACCCCAAAAGGGGAGGGGGTGGGTGAGCCCGACAAGTCTAATCACTGAGAATGTGCTCTCTGAGCCCAGGACTTTGGCATTATGGTTTTCCTAAGAATCTTAGAAGGGGCCTAGAATCAGGGTTAAAACTTCATTATAACATAAAGTTCAGATACATCATTCCACTCTCCAGATTTTATTCTTTAACAGAAATATATTCCCCAGAGAAATAATTAATGTATTATTTCTTTTATGTTTTGTCTACCATTTTCACAAGGTTGTTGGGCAGTAGGATGGGTAGAAGCCAGCGGATAAAATAATAACTTACCAATAGCATTCTGAAAACTACAGAATATTATGGACTTCCAAAGGTTAAGGGTTTATTCTATTTTGAAAGAGGTTGACCACAGCAATGTCACATATCATTCACAGTAAGAACATTCTCTTTGATCCGTTGGACTTTTCTAACAAAATACTTTTTTACCTTCTGAAGCACTGGCTTCCTGGCAGGAAGCAAGGAGCTGCATTCTCTCTTTGGTGAGATTTCCTTGTATGGTAATACTCCTGCTCAGAAGAGCTACCATGACTTTTAAAATATGGTGCTCTCCAGCCACCAAATTGTCTGTAATGTTGTAAGAATATCTAGGAGGAAAAATAGGGAAGAGACATCTGAAAAAATTACTCCAAATCTTGTTAGGAATAGTAAACTACTAGATAATCATAATTCTTTCTTAAGGGTCTATGTCTTTAGAATCTCAAATACAGAATAGTAAACTCAAGACAGAAGTACATGAAAATTAGGAACTATGTTGATTATGACACTGACCATTTGCTATAGGACAGAAGTTGTAGAGTCTTGCAGGAGAAATTTATTTAAGAAGCCATTTTTACTCATTGGGACTTGACCATTATTTATGGGAATAATTTGCTGAGAAATATTTTTACTGCTTCTGCTCTTGGCTCTGCCATGTGTAGCTTACATATTGGCAGGTACATGGCAGGTGTTTGTTACATGTCGACTGGAGTATTGCAAACAATTGATCATAAACTTTGATAGAATTTTGTTTTTGATAAGTCATCAAAACATTTCATGATTTATAATTTTCTTGTCAAAATGTCTAGCATTATTTAATGTAAAACTGCATCACTGAAAGACAAATAAATGCCCTGACCCCAACACAGTCAAAACTTCATCTTCTTTCATGTGGACATAGCCAAGCTGACTCTCAGTACCTCAAGGGTGACCTAAGATAGAGGTCTGTGTTGTGTACAGTTTCCACAATGACAGTCTCTTCCATTGGTCTGACACCTTCGACATCTGTCCCACTAATGATGACAACTTCATCCCCAGGCTGCCAGTCTACAGCATCTTCTAGAGCCAACACTGTGTCTTGGGCATGGGCAGCTGCTCGAAGATGGGTGACAATGACTTCTGGTAATGAACCTAAAGTAGCCCAAGGAAAACTTGTTCAGATATTTGAATAGTTAATTAAAATGGGATGTTACGCAGCCAAAGAATTCTGTCAAAGAAGAACCTGGGAAAGCAAGCTGCAGGATAAATAACCACAAAATTTTGGATATTTGTTTTGTTTTGTTTGATATTAGTGTCAATAAGAGTAATCCAGGATAGAGAATAGTAAGGTGTGAAAAGCACAGAAATTGAAGTCAGACTAAATTTGCATTTGAATCACAATCTTGCCATCTTCTGACCAAGGAATTGAGGCAATAGACTTACTGGTGGGCTTCAGCTTCCTCCAGTTAGTTAGAAACAGAAATAGCAAGGTCTTCCATAATGGAGTGTTAGAGGATTAAAAAGAGATAATATATATAAAATGTCTATGTGTATCAATGCCACATGATACACATAGGACTTCAAGGTAAGTTAGTCTTTTCTCTTCCTTCCCTGCATCACACTGTGCTTTGAGGGTGAATTTTTACCACCTCTTTTTTATTCCAAATAAAAAGAAAAGGTTTTTAAAGCCTCTAATGAAGTTTCCATAACTAATTTCCAATACAAAGACTTCAACTCTACAGATAACATACGTAGAAGGGAAAATCACAATTACCTTACAATGAATTTTACTAAGTTTTTTCTGTTAAATGATCCCTTCAAACTCTAAAACTAGGTCTATCTAGGATAGGACTGTTACCCAAAATCAAAGAAAGAAGATTTTGGGACTCTGGATATCTTAGTTTGTATTACACCCTGGTGTATCCATCTGGGCATACCCACACCAGACACTAGTCTTTCTTTATGAAAGATTCAAGAAAGTTGTTGTCCCACAGTTTACTCTAGCCTTTTCCAGCAAATGTCAAAGCAAAGATATTTTTAAGACATTATTTGAAGCAAAACTTTAGAAAAACATGGCTTATTCCCCACTCCTTCCTCTTTCCTTAGTATATTTCCTTCCTCCTTTGCAATAGATCATAATTTACCTTTAGCCCACAGCAAGTTACTGTCCTCCCTTGTTGCACTAAAGTAAAGTAATAATACTTGAATCTCTAGCTCCAGAGGTGGCCGACAATAAATCATTTTCAAATTATTTTAAACTTTCCTCTTTATTTGTCTCTCTGTGTGTGCGCACTTGTACCAATAATGCTGTTCTAAGCTTAGTAAGGTCTCTGGGTTAATGATGTAATTTCTGAAGTTTACTTGGGCGATAATTTTATCTTAAAAAAATTTACAGAGTTCAAAATTCCTAATTATAGGGCAGGTGAAAATTAAGACATAAATCATCCCAACAGAAAATAATTTTAATTTTATTCCTTGTTTGTATATCTTAACCTTTGGGAACAATAAAATGAAATAAAGTTTATTTAAGTGTATATGCATATACATGTGAATTTTTATGAGCCACCACTGAATGTCTACACAGAAAAATCTCTATCAAGCACAGAAAAATGTTTATCAAAAACAAAATGCTACCAAAGTTTGTGACTGATTGTTTGCAATACTCCAGTCAACATGGAACAAATACCTGCTAAGTACCTGCCAATATGTAAGCCCCACATGGCAGAGTAGAAAGAGTAGAGCAGAAACAATAAAAACATTTCTCAGCTAATTATTACCATAAATAAGGGTCAAGTCCAAATGAATGAAAAAAAATCACAGAGAATCTTTGACGTGCATTATAACTATTTACATAAGTTTATGTCCTTTGAACTATAGGTGGAGCCTCTAGAAAGCAGTAAAATTATTTCATAACTTATTCACTCTCATTACAAAAATAACATCTCTATGCAATGACTAGAACATCAAGCCTGGGTGCTTCATGAGTGCTGGTCTTTCTAGTGACATGGAAGACATCAGCCTTTGGATGAGCTGCCCTTATCTCAAACTCAAGATGTCAAAATTTACACAACTGTGCACTATCATAACCTGAGCTAGACCTTTGACAAATAGCTTTTATTTTTTTTAACCATTCCTCATTATGTTCTTTCAAAAAATATTCTGCTAAGTTATTTTAATTACATCTCTTTACACATTAGCCTACAGTATTTCCCTATAGTACTCAGAAATAAAGCTGCAAATTCCCTTCTTGACTGTCAAGACTCTGTATCCCCTTTGCCAATTTTGTTCCTCCAACCTGTGTGCCCTGCCTTCTTCCTCTGTCCTCTTCTCCAAAGCGCAGCTCAAGCCTTGCCTCTTCAGCTGAATTCCAGGAAGCACTTCAGCCTCCGCCTGAAGGTGCTTGTCCTTGCCTCCTGCAGACCTTACAGTGATGTGAGGTCCTTACCTGAGCAAAATCTTGATGCACCTCTGGAATTTAGGCATAAATACCCAAGCATGTGTGGGCAGTCTGTGGATTTATTTGAGCTGCTTTGCCTGGGAGAGGCAGTATGGGCAAAGAACCAGATAGGAAAAAGAGGATGACAGTGAAGACTTGGAGTCTGTCTCAGATAGACGCCCTCTCTGCTGACCACATGGACCCAAGGCTGAACCTGAGGGAAGAACATGAAAGAACTCTCCAGATGGCTTTTGCACCTGATGCTCCACTGCCTGAGATTCTTTTGCCATCTCATTCTGCTGCATTACCAGAACACAATTCCCGGAGAAGCCTGCAGGATTTGCTCACGACTCAAAGCCTCTATTGTATTTTTTTGTGACACCATGTCCCTCTCCCTCCTAGTGTTTTTAACATGACTGCAATTTGACCTCTATTACCATAATTACGTTTGTCTCTCCCTTTAAACATAATGGTAAAAATCATACCTATGTCTGCTCACCATCACAGCACCAGCGCCTATCACAGGTATAACAGGTGCTCCATAAATATGCCCTGAATGGTGAAAACCATGAATGAGACATGGAGAAACAAGCACCCCAACATTTTGGTATCCAAGTGGCCAGATGGGACCATGAGTGGCATGGAAAGATAGTCACCATATGGAACACAGTGCACTTCCACACTTTGGGGTTCAATCACCCAGGGCAACACTTGCCTGCACCCCGGATTCCTGCAGTCACTGTCCTCATGGCAGTTCCAGCAGCAAAGGCAGGGATGAGGCAACCCCCACCACCTTCCTGAACGGATGGCAATGACCAAAGAGGCCAAAATAGGAGGAAAAGTGCATGAATAAAGCCTCGTGGTGATTATGGCAGGAAGACTGGTTGATGAACTTGTATGAAATACGTGGTGAGAAAACCCACAGACAGACAAGAAGGTTAAAAAGGGAAAGAGGTTCTCAGAGAGTTGGGGCCATGGGCAATAAAATTGTTATCACTATGAAAATAGCCGCAGGTTGATCAGGCGCAGAGAGGCCTGGGGAGCCCTCAGTTATATGACAACAATCCACAGCCAGCACCGTCTCTCTCAGCACTCAGTCACTCGCAATTATCACAGTGCACAGTGCACGTCTCATCTCCCCTCCCGAACTCAGGGCCACTACCTTATGTTCATTTTGTTTATGTCACAATTACAAACACAGTCACAATTAGCCGTTGACTCATAGTGGTTTAAACTAACTATTTTAAATATTTTCTTCTGGATAATCACATGTTAAACTCTCTTCAGATATATACCCAAGTGAGTACGTAATATTCAATATGTAAAAGATGAGAAAAAAACAATATAAACACTTACCAAGAATTTATAATAAACCCAATCTATGCTAAGTAGTTATATTCTGAAGTAAGAACTGTTTGATGTGGGGGTTTTGTTATTTATCTTAACAATCTATTCAGATAGGAAACTAGAATTCTTCAAGGACAAGATCACATATTAATAAATATCAGCACCAACTTCTGAAATTGGGTCTTCTTAATCCAGGACCAGAGAACTACATGAGTAATGGAATTCCTAGCCTCTGGAAATAGCTATAAATCAGCTGTACCCAATTAGCTTTGATACTCAAAAAATTATATTCATTACTTCATAAATGTTATTTAAATGTCACACAAGGTGAAGTGACTGACTTCTCTGATGAAGAAAGTATTGCGTACATCTTGAATGTGAGTCATTGCTATTCCTAGAACTCTTAAAACCCAAGTTGGGCAGCTCTCTTCCTTTCTGTACCACAAGTCAAAAGAAAAAAAAAATACAGAAATACAGTTTAAAAAGCTCAATAATTTATGAATATGCTTAAATGAAAAAGGACTGTGCTTTTAACTTGTAATTTAAAACAATGTATAACTACTTTGAGCTTTCAACACTGACCTGTTAACCAACCAACTATTCATTTACTCCCACTAATGACTTCTACTCTTAATTGTATTTCCTACAAATTATTGTTCGAGTGTTTCAATGTCATTCATCCATAATTACACTGTCCCAGAGAACCATTCTTACCAAATGGGTATGGAGAGAAAGAAAATAATCTTTGTGGGTAACACACTTTAAAATCACTAATTGTCTTCTGTTTGTTTATTCTGTAGGACTTCAATCTTTATTCTAAGTCAGGCATCCTCAAACTTTTTAAACAGGGGCCAATTCACCATCCCTCAGACCGTTGGAGGGCTAGACTATAGTTTAAAAAAAAAACAAAAAAAAAAAACTATGAACAAATTCCTATGCACACTGCACATATCCAATTTTGAAGTAAAAAAAACAAAATGGGAACAAATACAATCACACTGCCTCATGTGGCCCGCAGGCCACAGTTTGAGGACCCCTGTTAAGTGAATAACTGCCAAGACCTTTCCAAATCATTATGAGAGAGAGAGAGAGAGAGAGAGAGAGAGAAGGAAGGAGGAAGGAAGGGAGGGTGGAAGGAAGGAAAGGAGGAAGGAAGAGAAAGAATCATTTCATTAAAATAATGTTCATATCAGACTTTAAAAATTAAAGAACTCACCAAAGAACTAGAAACATGTTCCTCAAATATACACAAATTATTTCCTCCTTATTTCTGGAGGCAGTTCGACCATGATCCATAGCAAAACAATGAAGACTATCTGTGTGTAAAGGAATATTTTGTCAAGCACTAGGAACACAAACATAAAAGGAACAGAGTTGCTTTCCTTCAAGGGCCATGAACAGGTCAAGAAATAGACAGACAAAGTCAAAAATGTATCCTACTAAATGTTAAGACTGAGAGACAGCCCGTGTTTGTGGACACAGAGACATGAAGCTCCTCACTAACACCGAGGGAGTGTTTATTTCTGAGAATTCTTCCCAGAAGAGAAGGTAACTGAGCTGGGTTTTGAAGGATAAGCCAAAGTGGGTCAGCTACAAATGGGCAAAACAGTCTAAGCAAGAACAATGTGTGCAATGGTAAGGGACATTCAAATAACTGCCACATGAGTGGCATGGCTGGAGTGCAAGTGCACAGTAAGTGTGGGTACCTGATGAGAGTCCCTCTCCCCTGAAGTGGTGTGAGCAAGACTCACCCAGAAAGGGTCTCACTGGCAGTCTCAAAGAACTTAGATTTATAAACCAAAGGAATATTCAAGATGAAAAATAAAGAATCATCTTGTGAAAGAGTTTTAAGCCCATAATACCCACATCAACTAAGGGAAAAGAATCTTTAAGGGAAAAATATACTTACTGCACACTGGGGAGAATAAGTCAAGTTCTAAGGGGAGTATGAGCCAGCCAGAGGAGAAAGAGGAAGCCTGATGTTGCTCGAGGAACTAAGTGGAAATCAGATGTCTGGAGCTCACCAACAAAAAGGCATGGTGTGAGTGGGCAAAATAACGTAGGCTTTCATTAGCCTTTTTAAAGAATTTGACTTTTATTCAAAGTAGTTATGTGAATAAATTCATGTTTTTAAAGATTTCCCTGAATGTTATGTGAAGAAGGAACTTTAGGAAAGCAAGTGAAAATAGGCAGTCTGCTGGCTGCATCCACAGCTGATGAGCAAACCTTTCTACACTGTGATGAAAGGGATCTGGGCACCAAGTTTATTCCCAATGCTGAGAAATGAGTCCACCATTCTTCTGGCACAAAGAGTCAGACCAAGGCTAACCAAGGTTATATGGTTGGTGCAATGCACCATACTTTGAAACCCTTCGCTATAGGTATTAAAGAAAATCTAACTTCTACTTCTATCCATTTTGAGCTTTGCTATTGTTACTTTGATTCAAAGTAAGGGACTATGGTAGGGGTGAGTGCATTGGATACTTTTTCTTCCATTGTTGATTCAAACTAACTTATTAAAAACAGGAATAACCCATCTGTATGCTATGAATAACACCATGCATGGAGAACAGGTGCAAATCCTGAGATCATTGTAGGAATGAAGCTGT
>CAUYPK010040817.1:0-19775 GCA_963574355.1 Loris lydekkerianus | reverse complement strand
TTCAACCTAGTTAAACTTTTGCAGCATACTTAAATTATGTTGATACCAAAAAATGAGTAAGAGAAAGAATATGCTTTCAGTTTCTTTGGAAATAATTTAATGATTTTTTTTTTTTTTTTTGAGACAGAGTCTCATTTTGTTGCCCTTGGTAGAGTGCTGTGGCGTCACAACTCGCAGCAACCTCCAAGTCCTGGGCTTAGGTGATTCTCTTGCCTCAGCCTCCTGGGCAGGTGCCTGCCACAACACCCGGCTATTTTTTGTTGCAGTTTGGCCAGTCTGGATTCGAACCCACCACTCTGGGTATATGGGCTGGCGCCCTACTCACTGAGCCACAGGCACCACCTTTTAATGATATTTTTAAAAAAATTTTTAGGCAGAGTCTCACTTTGTTGCCCTTGGTAGAGTGCAGGGGCTTCATAGCTCACAGCAACCTCAAACTCTTGGGTTCAAGGGATTGTCTTGTCTCAGCCTCCCAAGCAGCTAGGGTTACAGGCACCCATCACAATGCCTGGCTAGTTTTTCTATTTTTAGTACAGACGGGGTCTCCCTCTTGCTTGGGCTGATCTCAAACTACTGAGCTCAAGCAGTCTACCCACCTGGGCCTCCCAGAGTGCTGGGGTTATAGGCATGAGCCACCTTGCCTGGCCTAATTAATGATCTTCAGAAATTTTCGGGCAGCACCTGTGGCTCAAAGGAGTAGGACACCAGCCCCATATGCCGGAGATGGTGGGTTCAAACCCAGCCCCTGCCAAAAACTGCAAAAACATTTTTTTTTTTTTCCCAGCACACATTAGATCCTGCCAGGGCACACTTTGAAAATCACTGGTCTAGACCCACACATGATCAGGATCATCAAGCCACTACTGGGCAATAGGAGTCGTTGATCTATATTTTAATCTTGTGGGACTACCATCTTGTTGACCAACAACATTGTTAGGTAGCCTGTGACTATGATTCTAGACCTAAAATCTATTTCCTACTTGCTCTGATTTAGGTCTTTTAAGCTTTGTTTAATTGATTTTTCAGGGAAAATTCCCAAATCCTATTTTTTTCTTTAGTAGTTACTTTGCCAAAGAAGCATAAGAAGAAAAAGGACCGAAAGTCACTACCAGAAGAAGATATAGCTGTGAGTAACAATGTATTTTTTTAATTTGTTTTGACTAAAAAGAAAGGTTACTCAACAAATTAAAGCAGTATGTTTCTGAAGGTGTTCAAGGCTATGCACTGGCATTGGGTGGTCATTGTATAGAATCAACAAATGGAAATCAACAGTGGAAATGACACAAATTCAGGTGTCCTAAGTTGTATCAGGCATAGTTTACTAAATGGTGTTGGCCTCAGCAATTTCTCTTTCCTATTCCACCCACCTGCCCACTATACCCCTTTCATGTTAAACATTTGAACCTGTCTTAGTATAGCACTTCAGTTCCTCTTCTGAGCTTCTAGTCCATTTCTTTCTTTCCATTGGCAGTCCCAATGAAGAAGCACATGATGCTTTGTTTTCTATTTAAAAATGTATTACTTCTGTGGTAGAAATACATTTATTCAAAATCATATGGGAAGTTTAATAGGTTGTGTTTTATGTCCTATTGTAGGAAATACAACATGCTGAAATATTTCTTATCAAACCTGAATCTAAAGTTGCTCAGTTGGACACATCTCAGTGGCCTCTGTTGCTAAAGGTATGTGGTTAAGATTGTGTGTCAAATGAATGCCTGGCTTTTATATTATATCCATGTGATAGACAGTTGATTAAGAATGCTTACAGCTAGTATCCTTGACTTTAAAAAATGCTTGATGGGCTAGGTGCGCTGGCTCATGCCTGTAATCCCAGCACTCTGGGAGGCCTAGGCAGGTAGATTGCTTGAGCTCAGGATTTCAAGACCAGCCTCAGCAAGAGTGAGAACTTGTCTCTAAAAATAGCCAGGTGTTGGCTTGGTGCCTATGGCTCAAGCAGCTAAGACGCCAGCCACATACATCTGAGCTGGTGAGTTTGAATCCAGCCCAGGCCTGCCAAACAACAACGACGGCTGCAACCAAAAATAGCTGGATGTTGTGATGGTGGGTACCTGTAGTCCCAGCTACTTGGGAGGCTGAGGCAGGAGAATCGCTTGAGCCCACGAGTTGGAGGTTGCTGTGAGCTGTGATGCCACAGCACTCTACCCAGGCAACAGCTTGAGGGTCTGTCTCAAAAAAAAAAAAAAAAAAAAAACAAGCCGGTTGTTGTGGATAGGAGGCTGAAGCAAGAGAATCACTTGAGCCCAAGAGTTTGAGGTTGCAGTGACTTATGACGCTTGGCACTATACCCAGGGTGACGAAGTGAGACTGTGTCTCAAAAAAAAAAAAAAAAAATGGCCTCGTTTTGATACAGTCTAAAGCAGTATTCCTTGAGGTATCTGAGATGGTGGACCAGGTTGTTTTTAAAAACTACCAATGTTGGGCAGTGCCTGTGGCTCAGTGAGTAGGGCACTAGCCCCATATACTGAGGGTGGCAGGTTCGAACCCAGCCCTGGCCAAACTGGAGCAAAAAAAATAGCTGGGTGTTGTGGTGGGTGCCTGTAGTCCCAGCTACTCAGGAGGCTGAGGCAAGAGAATCACCTAAGCCCAAGAGCTGGGGATTGCTGTAAGCTGTGATGCCACAGCACTTTACTGAGGGCAACAGAGTGAGACTCTGTCTTTACAAAAAAAAAAAAAAAAGAAGAAGAAGAAAAACTATCAATGTCTGATCTTCAATTTGGTAGAGACAAATAAATAAGTAAATACTCAAAGTACCCAGTACTTGTAGAATATAATGTAAATCTTACCACAGTGTTAAATTGCTATCAAAGTTTGTAAACAATGAGTTCTCAGTTTCTGTACTTACTGTCTTGCATATCTGCACCAGTTTGGGGATGGTCACACTTAGAGTAGGACTGCTTTAGTGCTTAAGGGCATGGGCTTTGAAGTCAGACAGTTTGACTCAAGACTGTGTGAACTTGGTTCCATTATTTAACCACTCTGAAGCTGCTTGCTTGTTATCTGTTAGTAAAATATGCTGAGGGTTACATGAAACATGGTAGGCCACAGCCCTTGGCATATAGCCTGTCCTTCAGAAGTAATTGGCTAGATTGGGCATGAGGGCATTTGCCTGTAGTCCCAGGAGGCTGAGGTGGGAGGGTCACTTGAGCCCAGGAGTTACCTTGGCAGCATAGCAAAACCCTATCTTTTTTTTTTTTTTTTTGAGACAGACTCCCACTATGTCACCCTTGGTAGAGTACTGTGGCATTATAGCTCACAGCAACCTCAAACTCTGGGCTTAAGTGATTCTCTTGCCTCAGCCTCCCGAGTAGCTGGGACCACAGGTGTCTGCCACACGTCAGGCTATTTTTTTTTTTGTTGTTGTTGTTGCAGTTGTTTAGCTGGCCTGGGTGGGGTTCGAACCCGCTGCCCTCGGTGTATGTGGCTGGTACTGTAACCACTGTGCTATGGGTGCTGAGCCCCTATCTGTTTTTAAAAAAGAAAAGTTATTAACTATTATTTTGGAGTCTAAATAGAATAGTTAAGTAGTGAGTTGATTTATACTATGTTTTTATAGTTTCACAAATGGGTGCCAGCTATGAGGCTAGGACAAAAAATTACAGTAGAAAAAGTTACTGAAACATCTCAGAGTTTTAATAAACCACCATATATGAGGTGGTAATAGAATGGAATTTGCTTATATATATAATTCAATACAGTTGGGTTTCTGTGTGGCCAAATACCTGTCCTTTAGGTGGCGTCTGCTTTTCTATTGTAGGCCATGCGGATACACTAGTGAGCAGGGTAGGCAAGGTCCCTACAGGCATGGAACTTAAAATCAAGGGATCTGATAGACAATTAAAAATGAATTGCTATTTTGTAGTAAGTACCATCATGAAACTGAACTGGTGATTAAACATGGGCTTCAGTTGGGGGACCTCTTTCAGAATGGTCAAGCTTCAGAAAGGAGGAGAACAAAAAGAGCAGGCATGGAAAATACAGAGCTCTCTGCTTTGACATCTCTAGCCATGTTAAAATGTGTTGCCAGTCATTCTCAATTTCTTTTGTCCTTGAGAAAATCAAAGCTATTCCATGTTTTATTTATAGTCCTGCACAGTGAATCCCAGTATGTTTTGTACTACCCCCCAAGAAGTCTCTTTTTAGAGCAATGACATAAAACTATAGGTGCTCAAATTTGTCTTGTTACTAACATGAGTATTTTTTTTCTAGGCTTAACAGTCCTATTCCAGCAGGTAATGGAAATACAGGAGCAAAAATCCACATTTATGAACTTGAAAGTTTATCATATCACAGTAAATGATGGTGCTTTTATGTTACTAAAATGTGTTAATGGTTTGTTATTAACTTTATTTATTTATTTATTTATTTATTTATTTATTTAATTTTTGAGACAGAGTCTCACTATGTAACCCTTGAAAGAGTGCCGTATCGTCACAGCTCACAGCAACCTCAAACTCTTGGGCTTAAATGATTATTTTGCCTCAGCCTCGCAAGTACTTGGGACTACAGGTGCCCACCATAATGCCCGGCTATTTTTTGGTTACAGTTGTCATTGTTGTCTAGCAGGCCCAGGCCGGGCTTGAACCTATAGGTGGCTGGCACTGTAACCACTGTGCTACAGGCACCGCCCTGTTATTAACTACTTTATTTTGTGTTCTTTCCTTTTTTTAGAATTTTGATAAGCTGAATGTGAGGACAACACACTACACACCTCTTCCTTCAGGTTCAAATCCTCTGAAGAGAGAGATTGGGGACTATATCAGGTAAGTGTGTTGGGAACAAGCACTGTTCAAACATCTGTTCTTTTGGAAACAGTGCTTTCACATCAGATAGTGCTTTCACATCAGGTAGTAGCATTTTACAATAGTTTTGACCTAAATATATAGTCTGTACCTATGGAAAATTCTTTTTTTGGGGGGGAGAGGGGAATAGTCTTGCTATGTTGCCCTCAGTAGAGAGCCATAGTGTCACAGCTCACAGCAACCTTAAACTCTTGGGCTCAAGTGATGCTCCTGCCCCAGCCTCCAAGTAGCTGGGACTACAGGAACCCCCCACAATGCCCAGCTAGTTTTTTCCTATTTTTAGTAGAGACTGGGTCTCTCTCTTGCTCAAGCTGGTCTTGAACTCCTAAGCTAGGTGATCCACCCTCCTCAGCCTCCCAGAGTGCTGGGATTACAGGTGTGAGCCACTGCACCCAGCAAGAATTATTTTTCTTTATAATCCTTTAGGTCTGTTGTTTTATTTGAGCACCAGAACAGGTCATAAATTACTTTTTTTCCCCATTCTAGGACAGGTTTCATTAATCTTGACAAGCCCTCTAACCCTTCTTCTCACGAGGTGGTAGCCTGGATTCGACGAATATTAAGGGTAGAGAAGACAGGACACAGTGGTACTCTGGATCCCAAGGTGACTGGATGTTTAATTGTGTGCATAGAACGAGCCACTCGCTTGGTGAAATCACAGCAGAGTGCAGGTATGTAGAAGGGCCTGGATATCCTTGGAGATTGGAACGCATTCTGCATTTCCCTTCTATATTTTGTCTCTTGGACACTGTTTATTGGGATAAAGAAAATCCAGAAGCAGAGATAATTCTTTTGATTTCTGTATACTTTGTGCCCTCTCCCTGCCATATCTTGATGGTTCTGCCCTTCTTGGAGGTCAAGGTACTAGACTTGTACAAATGTAGCAAATTAGATCCATTCCTAGCACTGAAACAGAACCCTGTGCAAGTCCAGCTCTTGGCTTGTCACTTCAGGCTCCTCTCTATGCTGCTGTTTCTACCTAAAGTGTCCTTCCCGCCTTTATTTTTCCTTACCTCATTTTCATCTGAAAAAATTCTTGTCTTGCAAGGTGTGTTCCAGGCAGGCTCTACACTGGCTATTCCTAACCCTTCTTTCAGTACATTGAACTCTGTCCCAGTGAGAGAAAGTATCTGCATTTCTTTCTTACATCACCATCATATTTGCCTTAATGTAGATTTTACAGAAACATGAGGACACATCTCCTGCTTTTCTTGCTATGCAAAATGGGAATGGTTGAGCATATAAAAAATAGAGATAAGAGAAAATTCAGTGGCCATACCTGACTACTCTTTTGTCATTTTTCAGGCAAAGAGTATGTGGGAATTGTCCGGCTACACAATGCTATTGAAGGGGGGACCCAACTTTCTAGGGTAAGTCTACAATTACAGGGAGGGCACCTTTGGTGCCTTGGGTCCCCAAGTCCATAAACCTCTGAAGACAGGTCAGCTTTCCTGGCTGGCCTCTCCTGTGCCCTTTTCAGTTGGTTACCCTAGCCCACCTGGTAGGTGACGGCAGATGGCAGAAGAACTTCAGTCATCACAGTCCCTTGTGATGAGAGTGTTTTGGTTTGTGCTTGTTCTTAGGCCCTGGAAACTCTGACTGGTGCCCTATTCCAGCGACCCCCCCTTATTGCTGCAGTAAAGAGGCAACTCCGAGTGAGAACCATTTACGAGAGCAAAATGATTGAATACGATCCTGAAAGAAGATTAGGTGGGTCATAAGGCCTGTGAGAAACTAAATTGACATAGACTACAAGTGGGTAGGAACATATTCTGGAGAATTTTTTTTTTTTTTTTTTTTTGAGACAGAATTTCACTTTGTTGCCTTTGGTAGCATGCCATGGTGTCAGAGCTCACAGCAACCTCAAACTCTAGGGCTCAAGTGATCTTCTTGCCTCAGTTTTTTATTTTCAGTAGAGATGGGGTCTCACTCTTGCTTAGGCTGGTCTTGAACTTGTGAGCTCTAGCAATCCACCCTCCCCCCCCATCCCCAGCATCCCAGAGTGCTAGGATTATAGGAGTGAACCACTGTGCCTGGCCACATTCTGGAGAATTCTGTTCTGTTATTAAAGGTAAATGCCCTTGAAGTTGAAGACTTTCTGAAATCGTCCATAGAGCTGGGATATAGTTTGTGGACAATATTTTTTATTATTTTCTCTTGTTTAAATACTAAACTGACTTTTATGATGACTACTTTTGGTGGAGTTGAAATGTTTTCTTTCTGCATTTCATGTTTTATTCAAAGTTAAATATTTTCAGAGGAGTATGTTTTGCATACGTGTTTTGTCAGTCTAAATTTTGATTGAGAAGTTTCTATTGTATGCAGTTTAACAGGTTTTTCTATGGAGTCCAGGGTATTCTGAAGTTAGCGACCTATGTGTAAAATGCTACCAAATGGCAAAAAGCAACAATAAACAGACTTTATTTTTAGAGTTTTACTTTTATATCATCCGTGCTTAGCAAAACTGCTCAGATTCAGTTGTTGGTAGTGAATTTAAAGACAAAATGCTCATTTTCCTCTAGTCCAAAATATACCAGATTTAATGTACCTGCAACTAATGTGAAAAATTATGCTCTGTGAGTGTATACTGCTAGTATTAAAACTAAAAATCTTGAGGGACTTTACCTAACAAATGTAATCAGTGCAGCCTGGTTCTTGTACCCTCAATGAATCCCCAACAATAAAAATAAATAAATAAATAAATAAATAAATAAATAAATAAACTAAGAATCTTTTCAATACAGCTAATACTTAATATTTTTATTTTTTAAATACAAGAGGTGCCTTTAGTATATTCTGTAGTTATAGCCTATGTCTTTTATCTCCAGTCTTAATGAATAAGTATGGGTTTTTCAACCAGTGATGTATTTACTTTGAAAAACAGGTGCTACTTTTCTTTTGTGTGTGTATCTTAGGAATCTTCTGGGTGAGTTGTGAGGCTGGCACCTACATTCGGACACTATGTGTGCACCTTGGTTTATTATTGGGAGTTGGTGGTCAGATGCAGGAACTTCGGAGGGTTCGTTCTGGAGTCATGAGTGAGAAGGTATGCCATTAGGGGTTAAAAGGTTTTAGAGCTGGTTCTTAAAATTTATTTTCCAGGCACTTTCCAAAGTGTTGAGTTCAGTTCAGGGAAACTTCCCTGTTCTGTTAATTAAACTTTGGGACATTGAAATGGGATAGGGGAAATGACTGGATAGAAAGCATTATTCTATTCATTTATCTCCTAACCCTACATAAATGCCAGCTTATATCTAAGATATCAGCGGTTAAAGATGTCCAAAAGAAAGGTGATTTCTGAAGGGCCTGAAGACTCTTAATGAGCTTGGACTAGCAGACAAGATACGTTCTGTGTTAGGAAGTTTGGGGGTCTGGTGGGCTATTTGAAAAACAAAGGCACTGAATTATTTTCATACATGGCTGCTTTTCAGGACCACATGGTGACAATGCATGATGTACTTGATGCTCAATGGCTGTATGATAACCACAAGGATGAGACTTACCTGCGGCGAGTCATTTACCCTTTGGAAAAGCTGTTGACGTCTCATAAAAGGCTGGTTATGAAAGACAGTGCAGTAAGTTCTGAGTTAGGAATCCAGGTTTGACTAGAACGTGAGACCAAAGATGAGACTTGATTCTTGTTATAAAAACTTAATTCTGTTTAGAGAAATGAAACCTTGATATTATAAAGTTACATTTGTTTTTTCCCTTGGTTTATTATTTTTTTTCTGGCTTTTCATAGGTTGGATGCTGGATTCTTTGGTGTTATGACTAATTTCTTTTTATTAAATCAAAACCAAGTATACTGATTTAAAGTAAAAGTTTAATGGTAGACCTATTTCCATTTCTAAATAAAGCAAATTAGTTAAACATTGACCTCAAGAGGTCTCCCAGAGTAACTTTGTTCAAGTAATGGACAATCAGCGGTATGTAAAGTTTGCCCTTCTATAATTCTTCATGAGCCTAAAAAATGTTGATTTATTTAAATCACTATTATAAAAAGTTGTTTTGATGGGAGAAAAATGTTTGAACTGTTGCAGTGGTTCTCAACCTTCCTAATGCCTCCTAATGCCAAGACCCTTTAATACAGTTCCTCATTGTGGTGACCCCCAACCATAAAATTATTTTTGTTGCTACTTCATAACTGTAATTTTGCTATTGTTGTGAATTGTAATGTAAATACCTAATATGCAGGATGTATTTTCATTGTTACAAAGGGGTTGCAACCCACAGGTTGAAAACCGCTAGACTGGAGAGTTTCAGAGCTGTAATAGCAGTTAATTGCCCTGTAGGAATTGAGAGTATGCCTCTTAATAATGCAAATAAATATTCAAATATTTCAGTTTGGGTTTCCTTTTTAGTGATAATTTAAGGATAACTTTCTTATTCTCTAAGTTCAGAATTTTTTTCTTTTTCTAAGACAGAGTCTCACGTTGTCACCCTTGGTAGAGTGCTGTGATATCATAGCTCACAGCAACCTCAGACTCCTTGGCTCAAGCAATTCTCTTGCTTCAGCCTCCCAAGTAGCTGGGAATACAGGCGTCTGCCACAACACCCAGCTATTTTTAGAGGCAGGGGTCTCCCTCTAGCTCAGGCTTGTCTCGAACTCTTTGAATTCAGGCAATCTGCCTGCCTCGGCCTCCCAGAGTGATGATATTGCAGGCGTGAGCCACTGCGCCTGGCCCTAATTCCAGAATTTTTACAGTAGCCTTTTTATTTCTAATTTTTATTATGGTCAGAGAATGTGGACTTTTATAAATTGTCTTTGTGGCCCAGTGCACAATTAATTTTTGTTAAATACTATGTAGCCAAAAAAGATTTTTCTCTAACTTGAGGGTTAAAAGTTTATGTATATTTAGTAATTTGAGGTTGATAATTATTCATATTCAAATCTTACATTGTATAATGTTGGATGCATTTTAATAAAAGGAAAAGGATATGCTAAAACATGGCATAGATAGAAAAACTTAATCACATAAAACAGTGAATAACATAAATGTGATACACTCACCTTGTCAAACAATTGGCTTCTGGGTGAATGTAAGGGAGGGACAAGACAGATCTAAGTGAGTGAAGATAGCATGAGGCAGATGGCGCCATTGAACTCCTTATTGCAATTTTTTGGCAGCCTGTTATTGCCTGGATCTCTAGTAAATCAGAAATAGAGAAGAGCAACTAAGGAAAACTAAGGCTGTTGTTTTTGTTTGTTTGTTTTTTAGAGACAGAGTCTCATTTTGTCGCCCTCAGTAGAGTGCTGTGGCGTCACAGCTCACAGCATCCTCCAGTTCTTGGGCTTAGGGGATTCCCTTGCCTCAGCCTCCCGAGTAGCTGGGACGACAGGTGCCCACCACAATGCACGGCCATTTTTTTGTTGCTGTTTGGCCGGGGCCAGGTTTGAACCCACCATCTTCGGTATATGGGGCCAGCACCCTACTTCCTGAGCCACAGGCACCACCCTGTTCTTTTGTTTACAATGGAAACACCTGTATGTTCCACAGGACAAGAATAGAGCCTAAAAACTTGATTGTATAATTTATTGAAGTCAAGAGGTCAATGAGTAAGTCATTGTTCTTTAGTAGCTGAAGTATCATGGATATATGAGGAGCAAGTATCATTTTAATACTTTTGAGTCATGCATATGAAGTACTTAAGGTAATGCCTAGCACATAATAGGTGGTTGCTACTATTCTGAGTCCCTGTATACCCCATTGCAGCCAATGGGCTGTCAATGCCATTAGCCCTGTTTATCTCTCTCAATGCCCTTCCCCTTGATCCTCCTTTATTCTGTTGTGGGAATGGGACAGAGGACACTGGCTGAGGCCCTCATTATGATGCCATCTCTCCAGGTAAATGCCATCTGCTATGGGGCCAAGATCATGCTTCCAGGTGTTCTCCGATACGAGGACGGCATTGAGGTCAATCAGGAGATCGTGGTCATCACCACCAAAGGGGAAGCAATCTGCATGGGTAAGGAAGGATGTTGTTCTCACTGGTTCTGGAGTTGGGGCTGAAGAAAAGAAAGCCCAATTGAGTAGTAGAGCTCAGAATTTTGTGTTTATTTATTTATTTATTTATTTATTGTTTTTGGAGACAAGAGTCTGAAGCTGTCGCCCTGGGTAGAATGCTGTGGCATCACAGCTCACAACAACCTCAAACTCTTGGGCTTAAGCGATTCTCTTGCTTCAGCCTCCCACACAGCCGGGACCACAGGCGTCCGCCACAATGCCTGACTATTTTTTGGTTGCAGTTGTAATTGTTGTTTAGCTGGTCTGGGCCAGGTTCGAACCTGCACAGACTTGGTGTATGTGGCTGGCGCCCTACTCACTGAGTTACAGGCTCTGAGCCAGGCTCAGAATTTTAAATGAGATTTAAAGTGGCATAAAACCAGCATATTGGGGCTCATCAGTCATCATGTCTTTCACCTTTAAGTCATTCTTTTCTCTTTAATGCCTGTAGCTATTGCATTAATGACTACGGCAGTGATCTCTACCTGTGACCATGGTATAGTAGCCAAGATCAAGAGAGTGATCATGGAGAGAGATACTTATCCCAGGAAGTGGGGTTTAGGTCCAAAGGTAAGTGGGACTGGATTGTGTGCCCTACCAAGTTACTTTGTTTTATATTGTTGAATGCTAAGGGAGCTCTTGTTTCCTCTAAGGGGAAACAGTACTCTTGTTTCCCCACTGCCATAGCCTTACATTGTGCTAGGCTCTGGATTGTCAGTGGGAAATGGAAATAGGGTCTGACATGGACTTTAGAGATTTCAATGTAATAGAGGGAAACAGTTGGGCACTACTTGAATAATCACACAGTGATTCACAGTGAATTCGTCAATGTTAATGGCTTTAAAGGAGTGCAGAGAAGTACCTGGCACCTGGAGAGTCCACAGTGAAGAGTCTGACATAGTTGGGGGTCTGGGCAAGGTGTCTTTTCTTAAGCCATGCTAGTGTGAAGGGTGGATCAGATGTTGATGGGGTGAGGAGTCCAGGGCAGTGGGATAGCATGTGTGTTCTGTGCAGTCATAATGCCTGCTTCCTGCACTGACACCATTCTCCACGTTGAAATCATGACTTCTACTAGGCAAGTCAGAAGAGGCTGATGATCAAGCAAGGCCTCCTGGACAAGCATGGCAAACCTACCGACAGCACGCCTGCCACCTGGAAGGAGGAGTATGTTGATTACAGGTGAGGGCAGGCTGTTTCAGAGTTGAGGTGGGGAGAGACAGCAGTTTGCTGCTGTGACATGGAAGCATATCAATGACAGGTGAGGATAGGAGATTGCAGAATGCTGGGTAGGGGGCAAACTTGCTGAACTCAGGACTGTAGGAACCAGTGCTGCAGGTCTGTTTTCCTTGTTGGTCTCTGTGGGACCTTGGTTGCCTGAGCCAGTTAGGGCTTGGCCTGCACAGAAGGCACTTATCCCTTTCTAATCTGGCTCTTGGGACTCTAGAGGAACTCAGTCTGCCACAGTAAGTGGTGAGTTCTTCTGTCCAGTGTCAGTATTTTGATGGTTTCCAGATATCAGTGCACAACTGAGGATACCTCAGTGTTGCCCTGGAAAGACATTCAGTGAATTTTACTGATGGCTGTCTGCTCTTTTAGTGATTCTGCCAAGAAAGATGTGGTTGTTGAAACAGTAAAATCTCCACCAGTAGTTGCTGAAATGGTGAAAGACCCACAGGTAGTTGCCAAAGCAGTAAAAGCCTCAAAGGTGAGTGGCATGGTATGGTCTGTTTGGAATGTGCTTTGGGAGGTAATTCTAAGAAGCACTGGTATTTGGCTTACTTTGGTGACTACCATCTAGCCATATATCCTGGCTTGGTACATCAGGGCTTTTCACCTTCATCAGAGCTGCAGCACACACGGATAATGTTGCCATATACCCCTGAGTATCTGTGTGGGTTCTGCTTATTCCTCTGATTCATTTTGTGTCATGTCTCTTGGGAAGAGTATGGGCTTAGGAATCAGAGTAGCCTTGGCTTCCCTGCCAGCCAAGGCAACAACACTGCTATAGAATGGCTAGCACAGCACATGTTCTTCTGCCTCCTACCCTGGGTCAAGTGATAGCACAGGTGTGTTTAAATGAGAGGCTTTGGCAGGTTGTAGTTGACACTTTGAGCCACATGAAACTCAACAGGGAGCAAACTTGCCAAAGATGGGCAGATTTCTCTAGGCAGCACCAGCCCAGTGCTTAAAGAGGCAGCTTGGCTTCCCAGGTTGGGAACTGTTGGCAGCACAGCTGAGAATGACATGTCTGTACCCAGAAACCTTGGGTAGCGCTCCCACCTGCAATAGCTGTGTGGGAACAACTTTTTTTCTTGTTACATGTGCATTGCTGCTTTGCCTGCTTTCTTTGAGGACTTAAGGGAACACTCTTAGAGGTTCTTGTAGTCTACCTTTCAGGGGACAGTCAGTTTCTCAGGGCCTTTTAGTCCCCAAGCCTGGTATTGCTGCTGCTTTCATGACTATGGCTTCTTTGACATTCAGGATAAGACAAATCCTCAGTAAACTAAGCCCACCTTGGGGTTTGTTTTTATTTTTCCTTTTGTGGTTTTCAACTAGAAAACTCAGTGTTGGAGCCAATTGGGATCTTTCCTGGTGCCTGGCTACCTTTAGACTTAAACTTTCTTGTCTGTTGTTGTCTGACATCTATCTAACTTCTGGTCAATTGTTTTCATTTCAGCGAAAGCGAGAGAGTGAGAGTGAAAGTGATGAGATACCTCCAGCAGTTCCCCAGTTGATCAAGAAGGAAAAGAAGAAGAAGAAGGAGAAGAAGGCCAAAGCTGTTATAGAGAGTGGGGGCGAGCCTGGAGGTGGGGTGAGTATAAACACGTTCAGGCTTCTTGGGCTGGTTTATTCCTTAGTGGGGGAAAGAATCACCCAGGTGGTGCCAGCTTTGTTATTCCTACAGTAGCTGTGCTCCCAAGGTGGGACACTGCCCTTGTCTCTTGCTACTTAGTACCTTTAGTGCTTCCCTGTGTGCCTGGGATGCCCTTGCTGTCCCCCATTGAATGGACAAATAGAGGCATCTGGCACCATGACTGCTCATGCTTAGAATTCTATTGACAGTGAATGCAGGAGGATGTGTAGCTTGGTAACCTGAATGTTTCCACTTATAAAAGTAGACCAGGTGGTGCCTGTAGCTCAGTGGGTAGGGTGCTGGCCACATACACCGAGGCTGTTGGGTTTGAACCTGGCCCCGGCCAGCTAAAACAACACTGACAACTGCAACAAATAAAATAGCAGGGTGTTGTGGTGGGTGCCTATAGTCCCAGCTACTTGGGAGGCTGAGGCAAGAGAATCGCTTACACCCAAGAGTTTGAGGTTGCTGTGAGCTGTGACAGCACGACACTCTACCCAGGATGATAGCTGAAAAGTAGACCACTATAAGGTGTCACTGAATAGTTCATAGAATTTAGTGTTAGGTGCAAAATTTAGCTAATCCCAAATATCCTTACAGATCCTGAAAAGCTACTTGACTATGTGGAACTTAGCAGATTTCCATAACTTTTGTTAATGGATGCTGGGAGCTTGCTTTCTCTTTCTCTCTAGGACAGTGATACTACCAAGAAGAAGAAGAAGAAGAAGAAGAAAGCAAAAGAGCTAGAACGGGTTTCTGAGTAATGAGGGCCACTTCAAGCATGATGTCTAAGTGGGAGGAGAAATTAAAGCCTTATTGAGAAAATATTGTTCCTTTTGTTGCTGAGGGAATGGAACATAGATCCTAGATAGGGTGGAGAGTTCTGGCACATTTTAGCTGCTATTTGAGACCTTGGTGGTGTTACCTGGTGTGGTCATCCAGCTTGTCCTGTTTTAAGGATATGGGTGATAAAATAGGCAGATTTTATGCCAATGACTTCTCTTATTTGAGTTGGGAAGCCTCACCTTCAGACCCAGGAACTGTCCACAGCTGTCTAGTAGTGGCTGTTTTAAAAACATAGTCCTTTCCTAGTCTGCTCTTCCTTTTTTACCCCATCTTTTTAAAATGTTTGTAAAAAGTTAAATCTGCTCTATGAAATGGTATATAGACCCCTCAATAAGTGAAAGAAGAGTGTAACTGAATTATGTTCACTGGGGAAAATCTTATCTCCAATGTCCTGTGCAGATAGTGGTTTCTTCTGGTGTCTGGGTTATAGGCCTGGCAGTTTTCCATGTTGTATGTGGCATGACGGCCAGTCTTTTCATGCACTTCTCCAAAGCTTGTGTGTGGCATCATTTACCTAAATCCATCTGGCTATTCGTGTTTATGACAGAAACCAAACCATTCCTATACCCTTTTATTTTAGCCCTCATTTACTTTTAAAGAAGGAAATTGTTCATTGCTGAGAGAAGAATTGTAATTTTTACTTATTAAAGTTGACTCATTTAAAGTTTTAAAAGTATTCCTGTTGGGTTTGCTAATTCTTGGTGACCTCAAACTAGCAGAGCAAAAAATATAAAATATTTTGATTAAAAATACAAAGACCTTTATGACCTATTTGAAACTTGGTGCTTCTTATGTTTGGCTAGTTTTAAATTTCTTTGGTTTTGTATCATGAAACCTTGACCTCTGGGGCCTGTCTGACATGGGAGCAAATACTCTGAGGGGATGACTGTCACAAACCCAGTGATCTCTCTAAAATAACAGAGGAGAAAGGTTGATGTGTGTTACATGTAGAGGGGTATGTACCAACAGACATGTATGGAGTCAGACTTGGGGGTAGGAGCCTACTTGCTGATGGCAAAAATGGGGAGAAGGAAGCTAGGGATAAGGATATTCAGAAATCTGAAGGCCTTGAGCGGCAACATACTGTGGTTAATGGAGGTAAGGTCTAGGATTGCTTTCAATTTGCTATTAAAAACCAAGAACAAGGAACACTCTGTGGGAGCCTATGGATGCAGTGAAGAGAGGCCCTAAACTAGCTGTGTTATGAGCCTGGTATGCAGAGTGGACCCTGGTGCTGGCTCATCCCAGCCTCCACTGCACCATTATCCAGGTCTTCCTCCTAAATGTGACTTTCAGCAGGGAGATTAAATGTGCGTTCACAATAGGCTCAAATAAGAGAACCTTAAGATGCTTTCTATATGGGCACCAGCTGCTGGAGACCTGCAGTGTGGGTATAAGGAATGGGTTTCTTTGAGGGAAGGAGTGTTTATGATCTTATTCCCACTTGAACCCAGGCGAGGCATCTTATGTTGATGTCATTGTCTAGCTTAATGAAGTGGGCAGAGGTTTGTGGTGCAGGTGGAAACTCAATTGCAAGGTCATTGGTATTTTAGCACAGCCACATTTTTATTGCTTTTGAGGGTCTCCCTAGAGCAGATATCATTCTGTTGCACAGCTGTTTTATTTTGACATTTGAGAAAATTGAAGGAGGGGCAGGCTTTAGAGGGACAGGGTCCATTGTTTTTTTGTGCATCATCTTTGATTAGCAGTTTGGGTTTTTTTTTAAATAGTTTCACTTTGTTGCCCTCAGTAGAGTGCCATGACATCATATAGCTCACAGCAACCTCAAACTCTTGAGCTTAAGAGATTCTCTTGCCTCAGCCTCCCAAGTAAGTGGGACTATAGGCACTCGGCTATTTTTAGAAACCGGGTCTCTTGCTCAGGCAATCCACCCACCTCAGCCTCCCAGAGTGCTAGGATTATAGGTGTGAGCCACCACACCCGGCCTAGTAGTTATGTTCTGATAGTACTGCTTACTCCCAATTTTGAGAGATCTTTTGAAATCCAGATTAATGGGGCCTCATCAGAAAAATCAACGCCCAGCCCAAGAAGACTGAATCCTATTAGCTTAATTAGGGTAGTTGCGGAGACCTGGAAGCTTGCATCAAAACTAGTTGGAGCAGCCCTGTTTGTCTTAAAGCAAGGAGAATGGAGTTATAAATGCTGGAGAGGAGCATAAGGGTCTTCACAGTCTGTGAACTTAGTAAACCCAGGAGACAGGCACCCACTGTGGAGAACTGCATGCGTGGTCAAAGGCTTCTTGCAATTTCTTGAGGGTTTCATCAACACCATTGTTGACCAGTGACAGGTCAAAGTAGTGAGCATACTGGCTGCGGATGGCTTCAGAATCCCTCTGCAGTTGCTGTAGGGCTTCCGTCTACCAAAAAAAAAAAAAAAAAAAAGGCACGTTTGAAGCAATTCTCAGCACCACCAACCCAGAGAGGCCAGCAACAGGTTTTAAACAGGCATTTGCTATTACATTAGCATTACTCAGCTCCATATCATCTACTTAAAAGCCAACTCGAGATGTTGCTTGAAAATTTTAACAGTATTGAGAGGCAATCAGTGAAGAGTGCTACAATTCTCAAATCAACCTTGATTATAAATAATCAGAGCCCCCTGGATGACTAGTATCTACCAATAGCATGGACTTCACTACCTTCTATTTGATGCCCTTTGAACATGGAAGAACCATTTCAGCAACCATCAAACCTACAATCCCAGAACAAAGAGTAAGCCTCCTTTTCTGACCTCAACCCAAACAGCAATGAAAAGAATGATCGTGGGTTGCTTGAGCTCAGTCTAACCTGAGCAAAAGGGAGACCAATTTCTACTAAAAAAGAAAAAAAGAAAACTTGGCAGGCACTTTATAGTTCCATCTACTTGGGAGGATGAGGAAGGAGGATTGCTTGAGCCCAGGAGTTTGAGGTTGATGTGAGCAGGACTGATGCTACAGCACTATAACTCATGGTGATAGAGTAAAACTATCTCCAAAAAAGAAAAAAAAAATGATCATTTAATTATATAGAAGTAAAACTGTCTACAAAGCAAAAAACACCAAAAGACATGCTGGGGGGCAGGGAAGGCATTGCAATTGATATCACAAAGGGCTAATTACCCTAATATGTTCCTAGAAATGAGATAAAGGGTAATAACCTAGCACTCATAACCAGATACCTGGACAAAATGTAAAACAAATGGGTTATAATGGGATGAAAATACAGTCTCTTACAGTAAAGGATAAAGTATGAGGTACCATTTTCCTTCTAAACTGGCAAAAAATGAAAGTTCTGACGGCATGCTACAAGCGAAGGGAAACAAACATGTCACAGGTGATTGGAAGGACAATAAATTGGTGCTAAAGAAGCTCAATTTGCATATACCTATCCAAATTCCAAGTGCATACACTCATAGATACAGTGATCCTTCTTAGGAGTTTTTCCTCTGGATATGTACAGGGTGGCTACTAATTGCAGTGTTATAATAGTCCATGGTTTTTTTTTTTTTTTTTTTTTTGCACTTTTGGCCAGGGCCAGGCTCAAACCTACCACCCCTTGTACATGGGGTTGGTGCCCTACTCCTTGAGCCACAGGTGCCACCCTAAAATAGTCCATGTTTTAAAACAACCTGAGTGACCATCAGCAGGGCAATGGCTAAAATAAATAATTACATACATGCAATAGGAGGCCAGCTATAAATAAAAAGTAAGTTTTTTAACATGCTAATAGGGAAAGATCTCCATTGTTCAATGAAAAAGCAAGGTGTGACAAACTACACGGATGGGTAGGACTGGGTAGAGGGGAGTAGGGAAGCTTTTCAATGTATTTCTTGCCACAGCCATATCACAGTAGAGGGCAGGTTCGCTGCTGCCTCTGAATAAAGCAACTCTGTCCACTTGCCCTGCCTGAGCCTGCATAGCACCTTTGTCAGGATTTGCTCAATTGTCCACCTCTGGGAAAATGACTGGGTCTGGTTTATTTTGTCTTTGTCACCTAGCATGGGCTTTGGCCTAGCCAGTGGTTTAATAACTTGGATGAATGAAATGTGCATGCCTGTGGCTTCCTGACCTTGGAGGAAGAAGCCCAGGTGGAGCTGAGCTTCAGCCAGCACTGCCAATAACTGGGACTGATGTCCTAGTGTGGGCAGACACAGAGAAAGTAACCCCTGCACTCTATACAACCCCCTCCTTCCCACCTGAGTGCCCTGGTCAGTAGGTGCAATGAACACAATGAAAGGCGAAAGTTCTGCTGTCCGAACAACTTTCAGGGTCTAGAATAGAAGAAGAAAAGAGAGAGAAAAAAAAAAAAAAAAGCTATCATAATGGATTTCTTCTTTGTGCGTTATCCCAATACTGTTTTCCAACCTTCCCAGTACTATTCTTATTCCAGGCTGGCCCTATTAAAAGTACTGAAACAATTTTCGAGCTCTCAAAAGATTCCAGAGAGCACTGCTTTTCAGCACCTTCTTCCCCAACCCTTGGGCAATTGAGCCCATCAGCTTCTACCTTTCCATGAATACCCACCTGGGGCTCAATGTCAAGGATGGCAATCTTGTCCTGCTTATGAATCTGGTGTACTGTTTCAAACTTGGTACCAAACATATTGCCTTGGTAGCTGCCAAACTCTAAGAACTCATTAGCAGAGATGTTCCTTGTCATCTCCTCTGTTGAGATGAAGTGGTACTCCTTCCCATCTTCCTCGCTCTTCTTTGGCGGCCGTGTTGTATCTGTATACAAGCACCAAAATCACTCATGAACTTTGGGTCCTCACCCTTGCATAAAGGCTTGAACTGTTGTATCTGTATTAAACCCCAGCTGCCTTTTGTGCAGAGTATTTCCTAGAGGGCTCCTCCCATAGGCTCCTAAAGGGCTGATGCTAGGTGATGACAGATTAAGAAATCCTCCCATGGGCCCAGGACACATTTAATTTTTAAGAGGCAAAGCCCAGTGTGGAAAATTCCTATCATTTTCTCTGTATGAAGTTACATCTCTCAACTAACCAAATCCAGCAATAACAAAGCTCAGAAATGAAGAAATGACAGGTGAAAATATATTTATTTATTTATTTATTATTTATTTTTTTGAGACAGAGCCTCAAGCTGTTGCCCTGGGTAGAGTGCTATGGCATCACAGCTCACAGCAACCTCCAACTCGTGGGCTCAAGTGATTCTCCTGCCTCTGCCTCCCAAGTCGCTGGGACTACAGGCACCCGCCCCAGTGCCTGGCTATTTTGTGGTTGCAACCAGTGTTGT